>JADHZB010000526.1:0-17673 GCA_015657535.1 Nephromyces sp. MM_2019 | reverse complement strand
GTTGAAAACTACTCCAATTCCCGTTCAATTGATCCGAAAGGATCCTTTGGCAATTTCTGGAGCCTTACTGGCTAACAATTATTTCCTAAAAAAAAATTTATTACACACATCTAACATTAAAATTTTGTTGAAAGTTATGGTGTATGATACAGTTAAATAAATTCGCTTTAATAATTTTACATTTAGTTACAACTTATTTTAGTGAGACCCATAACTGATTAGTGTCAAAACATGGCTGAGTATCTATAGTTACTTATTCAATTTAAACTTACCTGGCTGGCGCTCGGGGTGGCTCAATCATCACCCTGTCGTGGTCCGGAGCAGGGCACTGCACTCTGCTGTCTGTGATGGTCTATGGGCTCTCAAAATGGGGGCGCCAACAGCAAAATTTCTGGTAGAGGCATTTTGTGTTCGCACAATTGCCAACATTTATTTCTAAAATCAAATTAATAATACATTAGTATCATTAAAATGGTTATAATAAGAAATGAACATCTGATTGTATAACACGTATCTAGTTTTAAAATTGTTGTTGTCACATTGATTTTAAAATTTACATACCATTAGTATATATAAAACTTTACAAAACGTAAAGCTAAATTTATAAATAAACTTGTAGCAATCTAGTAAAGTCATACTGGATAGTTTAGAGTAAAAAACAAACAATATTACCGTTTGAATACATTTAAATCGAACTAATATGGATATAAGCATATGATATTTATAATTGTAAGTTATGTGTAAAATTATGAAGTTGAATATAAATTCCCAAATATTGATGTTTTTAAATATTTATTGATTTATTTCAATGAACCATCTGAATACCCCTCAATTATTATTTTGTTTGAAAAGTTTTAACTTTACCTATTTATCCAATGTCACTTCCTTAGCAATCTTAAAAGATGCTTAACCAATATATAACCCTATATCTAAGTGTTTATCATATATGACAAGAGCCTTAACAGCCCTTTCTTTCTCTCGAACATAGTTAACATTATCTCTTTACGCCCACTCTACACTATGTTTACATCTAACTACAAAACAACGTACTCAAGATAGTTAATGATGAATTCAACACATACACCACGTGTTGTTTTAGACAATGGCTCAGGCTCATTGAAATTAGGATGGTCTGGTCAAGCAAAACCAAAAGTTGCCATACCAAACTGTGCTGGGCAAGTTAAGAAGAAACAACAGCAGATTGGACCTACCTTACTAGGTGATTCATGCTATTTACAACCTGAATATTTTTGCCACCGACCCTTCAACAGTGGATTACTTGTTGATCCTGATTTATTAAGGGACATCTGGGATAAGGCATTGGGTAAGGGTTATATGAATTGCACACCCAAAGATTGTTCAATTTGTATAACTGAACCATACCTGACACCATCTGTTATAAGACACACAGTTGCAGAGATTTTGATAGAAGATTTTGGTTTCCAGAATATACTCGTCTCAGCGGCACCTTCATTAGCTCCATATGCATTCTGGGGACTTCATTGGGGACAGATTGACATATTACAAAACAAACAATCCAGGTCACCCAATATAACATGTTATAAGGGTGATGATGATCCAAACATCTTATCTAACATATCACTCAATACTAACCATAATCGAGCTACATCAACCCATAGATATCAACACAAGAAAAGTAACAAGGTTCATACAGATATGACTCACACATCATTACCAAACACTATACCTATGCCAAACATACTTAAAGAAAATCTAGATGATCACAATTTCATATCAAATTACCAAAATCTCGACTTTTCAAATGATTTATATCATAAAAATGACCCTAATTTTGTTGATATCCCTACACATTTAGAACAAACAAGCTTGTCTTCAAGAAATCCATGTAGCCTTGTAGTTGATTGTGGTTTCTCTAATTGCCACTCTATACCCCTCTTTGAATATATACCTATTGAAAGGGCTAGCCTAAGGATTGATATAGGTGGTCAACACCTCAATAATTACCTCAAAAATTTGGTAGCATATCGTTCAATTAACCTAGAATATAATGAATTACTTGTTCAACATGTAAGATACACTTTTATATGTATGTGTATGTATGTATGTGTGTGTGTGTACTGCTTATGAAAGGTCTTTATGAGTCTATGTGAGTGCATATTGGCATATAGATATATATCATTTAACCCCTATGGAAAATATCTGATTTGATTTATATATATCCTGTATATACACAGTATTATATATATTTACATGTACCTGACCTAGTACCTATAACATAAACTATATACATTCGTCTATATAAGCTCTAAAGTGGATGTGCTTTAGGTTGCGTGAATAATATGTGCATCCAAGAGCATACATTATAATGCATATATTATGAAATACATATTATAGCGTGTGTAACATAGTTTAGTGTGGAAATTGCATAATTTAGATGACTAATGATTAACAATGCGTGCATAGTTTTTGATATTTCTTAACATACTTGTATAAACTATATAAATATGTATGTGTATTTACATATTTTAACCAAATTCAGATGAAGGAAGAATGCTGTTTTGTATCACCAAATTATAAGAAACAAATAGAATTTGCCTACAAAGAAATGAAAACTTCAAAACTTCAAAAATCAAAGAAATCTACACATTTACACAGAGAATACACACTACCAGATTATAACACTAAAAATGTAATATTTAATACTTGGCCTATTTTTATTAACACTTATTTCATATTTTTGTCTACATAAATATATAATTATCTATGTGTTTATATATATGTTTCTATATACATATATTCCCTAACTAAATATATATGTGTGTGTGCATTTGCCTATATACATGTGTATGTGTGTAGATATATATATGTATGGGCACATGTATCTATACATATGTTCAAATACGTGTATCAATGCACATGTGTTTGCTTACGTGTAATAAATAACTCCTTATAATATATATGTACTTAGATTTACAAGATAATGCTTAAAATTAAGTATTTACATACACCTCATTAGTAGTAACATATTATTGGTACACATTTTTACCCCAGAAAAACCAACTTATGGAATTCTTTACTGAGCCCAGATCATATAATGATGAACACACTGATGACAATAACTTACACATAGATTACACTCACACAGACAGCTTCTCTTTACTAAATAATGATCGACGTTCTGTGGTATTAAATAATGAACGTATTTCTGTGCCAGAAGTATTATTTTCACCAACAGGTTACACACACTTGCTTAAATTTATAAAATAAAATTGTAGTATATGTTTTTGTCTTTAAAATTACAAAATTATTAATAATTCCACTAAATTAATACACACACTGTATACCCGATTAATATTTTTTTATCTTAAATACTAGCACATACACTTAAATATATCATTTTTCAACCAATATACACATACACTCCTTAAGAATTAGTAGTTACTAATAGCTTAAACTGTAAGCTTTACCATTTATCAAAGCACACACATAAGTTCTTAACATTTACCTATACATGAAATCCTTTCATATAAAGACTTACACAATATCCTTACACAGCTACTTTCTTAGCCCCACTCCAATATACACATCTAATACTATAAACCCTTTCCCACAATCACTTTTGACACATCCTAAATCCTCGATCTTTTCTAACACGTCTCACACAAAGACACACACACACACAGACACACACACACAGACACACACGCACAGACACACACACACACACAGACACACACATACACACACACACACACACACACTCAAACGCTCAAACAAACACACACTACTTTTTTATTCAATTACAGATGTGCACAGTAAAGAGTGTAGCCTCCCAGAGTTAATATGTCGGTCAATATCGTCGGCCCCCATCGAACTCCAACCGCTGTTGGCCCAACAAATTTTGTTGGTTGGCGGTACATCGAAATTACCAGGGTTGAGACAGCGACTGTGGAGTGAACTACGCACACGTCTACCCCAAGTAAAAAATATGTGTGTGTGTGTGTGTGTATGTGTGTGTGTGTGTGTGTGTGTGTGTGTGTGTGTATGTGTGTGTGTGTGTGTGTGTGTGTATGTGTATGTATGAATCTCTCAGAGATAGAAAGTTATGTATGTATATATACTTTGAATGTGAATAACTATAAGAAACTAAAAATTACTAAATGTGTGTCTATAACACACCTGATAAGTTTGTAGATATGATTTGTATGTTAAATATATATAAGGTATGTATAGAAATGGTATTTTGATCAAATAATATATAAATTAATGTGTTTGGGTGTAAATACTTAATTTTTATGTTTTCAAAATTAGGATTTTCAAATATGTATTTATCAAGATGATGAACCACAAAATAGTGTGTGGTATGGTGCAAGTCAATATGCACATGATGATAACCTTTATTCAATGTACTCAATTAGTCGAGAGAAATTTCTTGAAGATGGTTATTCAGTTGAAAAAATAAAATTAAAATGAGTTAATAAACACACATAGATATATTTATATAAATCTTTACTACATTTATACACATACTCACTCACATACACATAAATACATACATACATATAAACACACACATACACACACATACATATATATACATATAAACGTACATATATAAACACACACATATACACACATACATATAAACGTACATATATAAGTATATACACACAGACATATGCACCTACACATACACACCTACGCACCGTTATCTCATCAAACCCACCAAACTTTACTGGTGTTTGAATTAGTTTTAATTACTATTTGAAAGTTCTCCTTTTTCAACATCCACAATATAATTTTTATTTTATTTGTGTGTATGTCTATTTCACATTTACACACAATTTTAATAACTATTAATTTATATATATAGAAATATACTCTTTAACACAAATGAAATATGAATTAAACTAAATCTAAATTTCTTTTTTGTTCATCTATTTGTATATTTATATTCTCCTTATTGCATACACACATACACACAATATCTTATATGAATCTATAAATAAATACTAGATAAACACACACATATATATACACACACTATCTTACATAAATCTATACCTGTATATTATAAACACACACACACACACATAGATAATATCTTATATAACTCAAGATCTAGGAGCTATAAATAATCACAAACACGCACACATACACAGATACACAAACACATACACACAAACATACACAACATATACATATAAGTAAGCTTAATTGAAATATATGTGTAAAATTTTATTACTAAATCATCACTTATTCTAATTATTAAAATTTCAATTTTGAATTTAATAAATAACAAAATTGTAGGAAGTTTGCTAAAACAATGGATAGTGTTTATTAAAAATTTTCATAATATAAGCTTACAATGGGTGTGTGTGTGTGTGTGTATCCATTGTCTTTCGACGTATGTGTTAATAGTTTTATTATGTCTGTATTTATGGTTTAGCTATGTCTTTGTGTACTTTTACGCTATGTGTGTGTGTATTGTCAATTTATATGTGTGTGTGTGTATTGTCAATTTATATGTGTGTGTGTGTATTGTCAATTTATATGTGTGTATGTTGTCAAGCTATGTGTATGTATGTTGTCACTATGTGTATGTAATGTATCCACTCCTTAATGGAATTGTGTGTGTGCGTGTATTGTCATAATATGTGTGTGTATTGTATACAAATTTTTATGGATTGTGTGTTTCATTGTGTAGAGTACGTGTGTATGGCTGGGTAAGGTGTGAATGTGTTTTTGTGTAAGATTCTATATATATAGTATATATGTATTTATATATATTGTGGATGTGTGTGTGTATTCATTTTACTATGTGTATGCATGGATACATATAATTACAATGTGTGCGTGTAGATAGATATTGTTACATATGCTTGTTATATTTTCTAGCATACACATCAGTAATAATTGAATTATGTTATTCCTCATCATCTGGATCTGTTTGTGTATTTGAGTAATAATAAGTTTTACGACCCTCAACATTTTCATTTATTTGTGTCTCATGAATATCTTGAGTTATATCCTTAATCTAAAATGTGTACACACACAAATAATAAGAATTTCCTAATATAATATATGAATAAATGTATGCTTAATAATCAATGTGTATATATCCCAGAACATATATAATGTAACTAGGAATTTATAAATCAATACATGTATAAAGATTGGAATATCTGTGTAGTGTGTTTAATGTAGTTTGCAGTGCGCGTATGTTATATGTGTTTAAATGTGTGTTTGTCTAGATTTTTATGTAGATGTATGTATTGATACGAATATTGAGGTAAATGTGAGTATGTGTGTGTGTCATTATGTATGTCAATGTGTAGGCCAATATGTATATCAATGTATATATAAATGTGTGTATAAATTTGTATGTCAATGTTTATGACAATTTATATGTCAAGATATATGTCAATGTGTGTGAATATATCATGATAATAATGTATGTATATAGGTAGTAGTACAACTATTCAATTGACATTCTCTCTGTATAAAATTTAGATTTATAACTATATGTATGTATACAAACATAATAGTTATACACACATTACCAAATTTTGAAGTTCATTCAAATCATTATTTTCATCAGTGTGTGTAGATCTATCAGCAGGGTTTTTTCGTTGAAGTTGTTGGTAGGAATTTAATAATCTAAATGCCTCTTGTAATTCCTCTTTTGTAAAATGTTGTAAATCTTCTAAATTGTCTGTTTTAAACATTTTTTATAATAGTTTTATTCTGTGTATGGTATGTATTGTGTGTTGTATGTTGTGCGTTGTGTGTTATGTTTTATGTAGTATATATATACAACATGTGTGTGTGTCTGTATATATGTATAGAAATGCATATAGATGTACATATGTGTGTATAATGAAAATTTTTAAGTTATTTTAATTACTCTCATCGGAACCTGATGATATATTATCATCATAACTGTCTGTTTGGTGTGAAGATGAAGCAAAGTTAGAGTATTCGTTACCATATGATGATATACTTGAATATCTACCCATATGTATATCAGAGTAATCAGCTTCGTTAATAGAAAGTGGTTGAGGTGTAGTGGACATTGATTGAAAATTATCTTGACGATTTTCAAATGTGTGTTGTTTATGTTCAAAAGGGCTACCAAGTTTGTGTTCAGAAGGTTGGGTTGATTGTGAGTCAGCTGAACTGTCAAATTCTATTATATCATCTTTGGTTGGATTTTTGATGTTTTTAGCTGGTTCATCGCCATTATTTTGCATGCGTGCTTGTGTATGTGTTTGGCTGCGTGTCTGTTGATGTGTAGGAGGGTGTTTATGTACATGCATAAGATCATAGGTTTGTGTGTGATCATGATCATGTATATGATCATGGGCAGGTGTATGATCATGTGTGTGATCATGGGTTTGTGTATGAACCTGTGTGTGGTCTTGTGTGTGATCAAGGGCATGTGAATTATCATGCAGTGTATGATCATGGGCATGTAAACGTTCATGGGCATGTGTATGATCATGTGAAAGATCATGTGCATGTGTATGATCATGGCTACTATGTTTGTGAACTTTACCATCTGTATGATCATGACTATTATGTTTGTTTTTATGACTATGTTTGTGATCTTTATGATGTATATGTTTATGATTGTCATGACTGTGTATAAGACTAAAACTATGACCATCACTATGACTATGGCTATGACCATCACTATGACCATCACTATGACCATGACTATGACCATCACTATGACCATGACTATGACCATGACTATGACTATGGCTATGACCATGACTATGACCACCATTTTGTACAATTTTCCATCCATCTAAATTCCTAGATTTTTCAAATGTGTGTATCTTGTTGGTACTAATAATATGAAAGCTCTCAATATCTTGTAAAAAAGAATTAAGGTCAGGTGTATTATCAAATAGTTGTGAGATCAAGATTTCTGATTCTTTAATAGGGTCAGATGCCTCAGCAGTATCCCTCAATCTACCTAGGTATATATTACGTTCATCCTTAAGATTTAAATACACACACTCTGTTTTACTATTGGGTTTCATGTGGAAGATTTTGTTAGCTTTCAACGCATTATCTATTGAGGTTACAGGGGCTTCAATAGGTATGTCCTGTAGTAATAAAGCAAAACGTTTGGTGGGTGGACGTACATCAAATTCATCGAGTGTTTGATGTTTTCTTATACGGCGTTTGGGTATGTGTAGTGTGTTTAATTGACTTCTCTGGGCCTTGAGGTCTGTGAGTGGGTCCGTAATGCTTGTGTTTGGATGTGTAGGTAAGTCATAACTCCTCATAAGAATCATAGGTATAAAGGGTGCATCATCTAATTTCTCTGATTTGATCATTGTTTGTAGATTGTCATTATTTTGGTTTGAAGAACTTTTATTATTTAGTAATCCGAACCTCTCTGCTTCAATCTGGAGTTTCTGTAATAATTTACTCTCCCTGATGTTATTGGGTAAGGTTAGATAAAATTGACCTGTTGTTGGGTCATGTACAAAATGTGGGTGTGGGAAATGTGGGTAAAACACACCATTTTCATCGCCAATATCTTCTAATCCTGAAAAATCATATTCCAATTCAGTTTTAGATGAGTCATGTTTCTTGTGATTCTTATTATCCTGAGATGTGTTTACATCTTCTTGGTCCTGATTCTTATCTAAATCATTAGGTGTATGTGTGTGTGTAACAAATTCATAGGTATGTGTCTTCCTTGGTATATTGAGTGTAATCCCACCCAAACCTAGCGGTACATCTAACTGTTTTATGAAATGATCTGCGCGCCTAAATATATATTCAAATTCAATCGAATCTATACGATAGAAAGGTGTGAATTTGGCAAGTTGCATAGCATCAAATAGTAATGTTTCATCATGATTTGCAGTGTGTGTGTTAGGTGAGATAGCACGTAGTTGTTCAATGAGTGAATAAGGCATGTCAATCACCCATCTAATTATACCAAATCGTTTTCCATGTATCCTTAAACCCTTTGTATTAACAACCTCCCTCTTCTTCTCATTTGTTTTGGAAACATCAAATGTTAAAAACATAGAGGAAACAACTACGGGAGAAAAAAATTCAATTACACCTCTGGGGCTATTCAATATAGCATAATGTGTGATTTTAGGAATATTATAATCAAGCGGATAATGTGTCTGTGTAGGTGAATTATTAGTTTTATATGTTTTATGATGCGAATTTGGATTTTGGTATGTATTTTTGTACGGATTGTCATGCGGATGGTTTTGTGTGTGGGTATTGTCATGCGGATGGTTGTGTGTGTGTGTATTATCATGGAGATCATGATTTGTGTGTATCCTTTCGGATATAAGTGTCCGAAGGGATGGGTGTAATTCTGGTTTGTTTTTCATGAGGTCCATAAATATATTCGTGGGTTCATCCTTGTGTGAAGGCCTCCAATATGTACTGGTAGAGAATTCACGTAACTTCCATAACCCTATCCACTTTGTTTGCAAGTTTTGAGGTAAATTTCCTCGATAAGAGGAAGGAAGAAAATTTGAAAAAAGTGTATCTACACTATTAAAATTTAGGAAATAGCATACGCCCCTCCAATCTAATGTTTCTGGGAATAAGTTAAATTGGCTAAGGTGCGTTAACTGCTTATCAGAGTTTAGGTGTGTGCAGGATGCTTCATTCTGCGGGATAGAATGGTTCGAAGAAGATGTGTCCCATATATTATTGAATGATAAATGTGTATTTAGATCAGAATATGAATCAAATGATTGAAGTAGTGTTTGTACTAGGTTTTGATTGCTAAATACATCCCCTATACCATCTTCTAATAAGAGGCCTTCAGGTGTGTAGACTTGTAAATCTGAGTGTAAGGTTATTCCCTCTTCCTTAGGTTTGTTTGGATGGTATGTGTAGAACAAGCCATAATCATTAGGGTCAGATTGAAGATCGTTTTTTGGTATGAAGAAACGTGGGGTTTGAGTTGAAGGGTCTGAGAATGATTTTTGATAATCTAAATTAATTGGATAACGGTGTACAGTTGATGGGTAATAGTCATCATGCTCGGTAGTTGTCTGTATCTTTTGTGTGTTTGTAGGTGCTACTGATAAATTTGTTAAATCATATGGATGACCGTCTTGATTGAGATATACCATAGGGTTTGATAAATGATGACATTTAGGTCCCGATGATGCCAAACATATTGGTAACACCGACTAAAGATAAGTAAGCACATAAAAAAAGTGAGATGTATGTACTTTCTTAGTGTATATGGGGAGTGTGTACCATGTTATTAAAACTGTGTTACACATCACACATGTGTACCATGAGTAATGTAATGCTCTATACATCTAGGAGATCATATCAATGTGCATATATATATGTGCCAAATGTACATAAGTACAGGTTTGTGAAAAAAAAAATACTTAAAGTTTTCATACGTGTACATGGTATACATATATGTATATCCTTGTGAATTTATGCATATATGAATCATGTGCATAAACATATATCTTAATAAATATACATATACATCAAATACACGCATGATTTATATAACATAGAAACATATCTAAGTGCATGATATAAACTGTATTTACATGCATCTAAGTACATAATACACAACACATATAAACACATGCACGTGTGTGTGCTCATATAACCTTCAAATCATGTGTTTGGCCAGCACCCATAACAAGTGTGTTATCGATTATTTTCATAATCCCATCGGGTATGGACGTGTGAATATTTAATGAACTCAAACCAAAATTAATGAATTTGGATGAGATGAGGAGTATAAGTAGAGAATAATAGAGCTTAAACATTCTAAGGATTTCTGAGCTAAAAAATTGTAAATACACACGCAAAATTTAGTTCCTAAACGCGTTATATGTATATGAATATCATGAAGTTTATAACATTCAAATAATGTGTGTAAGCTTTGTAGAAGAAATATACGTATATAAATATGTTCGTGCTTGTGTTGAGATGTCTGTCTAGGTGTAGATGTGTATCTTAGGAATGTACGTTCGTCGTTGTTGAGGTATATGTTTGTGTGTTTTGTTGCTTAAGTGTATTTATAATGCTATTTTTGTATTTATATTTAATTTTGTTATTAGATTTAACGAGAATTTATGAATGTAGGTGAGTGTGCATTGATTTTATGAGTATGTATGTTTGTATGAGTAATTATCATGAGTGTGAGTGGGTGGATTATGTGTAGGGGTAAGTGTAAATGAGAATGGGTGTGGGTAGCTGTGTGCTGGTTGGTAGGTATGCGTGTATTAGATTGTTTACGTGGGTATTTGACGTTGGCTGTATGTGGGTGTATAGGTATATGTGGTATGTGGGTATGTGTAGATGAATAGATGTGTATAAATGAATGGATGTATATAAGTGGTTATGTGTAGGTGTGTGGGTATATGTTGGTGAGTAGGAATGTAATGTTTTGTTGTGGCTTATTTGTGGTTTTATGGAGTTGGAAATCAAGGTATATGCGATAAGTCGCAAGTTGCTTAAAAACAAAGTTATTTTGACATGGGCTGTGTATACTTGTTAATGAAAAATTAATTTAAATTTACAAAGCAAAAATATTTGGATCAGAGTAAGTTAGAGTGGGTTGCATATGTTTGCATATGTACAGTTGGTTGATATAATGTTTGTATTTAGATGAGATCTAGTGTGAATTTTTGTGAGGTCTTTAAGCTTAAGTAGTTCAATCACTTTTCAGGTACGATTTGAGGTCTGTGTGAGTATGTGTGGATGAGTGTATTAAATTTTGTGGATCTATTGTTAAATTTATATGTATTGGGGGGATAAGCTAAAGCTTGTATTAATTCGTAACTTAGTTAGTTACCTTATTGTTTGTAGCTTATGTTAAGCATTTGCATTTTGACAATTGTTATGCTAATGTACATGGTTCACATAAATAATTTATATATACGCGTTTACATAATTTGAACAATTTTTTATGTAAAGTAGGGTAAAAAATTTTAGAGATCAATCAGTAATTATTGGATAAATTTTTTTTCAGATTTTCAATTCTAGAAATATGTGTTTTAAATTAAAACTCTAAAAAATTGTAATATACACATAATCACACGCTCGAATATATTCATAAATAAATTTGTCCTCATAATCACAGATACATTGGTGTTATATGAAATTACCGAATTAGATAAGCTCTTATGTTAGTCAAACATATTGTAGCGTATGTAATACTTATACTGTATATATTTTGATATATATATATATATATATCAAAACTATATTCAAATTTTGATCAAAAGGTTAAAATCAATAGCATGCACACATAATATATGCTTAAACACTCATAAAATACATAATCAAAGCATACTAAAATTTATATATTTACATAGTCTACAAAAATGTGTAATATAGTATAAATCTAAAAACCAAAAAATATTGCTCATTAAAACAAATAATTACCGAAAACATGCGCACTATACAAATAAATTAATCTTATATAAATACATTACTTAAAATAAGCATATAAACAGACTCTTAAGCAAACAACACAAAGATAAATAAATACATATAATTGCCAATTTACACAAACATAAAATATATACACCCTCGAACGTAAATATGCACATACTTTAGCATAAAGATACTTGTGCTCATACATGAATATACACTCGTTCTCAAACATGAATATGTGCACCCTCAATAAATAAATACACATACTTTGCTTCACAGAGTTACGCATTCTTCAGCCTAAAACGCATACATTTATTTTCAACCCTGAGCACATACATTATCAAATATAAACACAAACACACACACAAACAAAACATTCAAATACTCAGACATAAATATACATATAACTAAACATACATGTAAACATGGCTAAACATGAAAATATATATATACACTCAAATACAAATAAACACGTAAGTGTAAACACACACATAAAGTATAGATGCATATACATAAATAATTTTTATTTTAGCTCTGGTATAGTGTATTTGATGCTAGGAGTGTAACTACACTTTTGCCTTGAAACATGCTAGATGCTAACTAGCTAGAATTAACAATAGCTAAAATATCTTGACTACATGCTATATGTGAAATATTTACAAGCATTATTTAACAATCTTTTAAGTCAAATATTAGGAGATAAAAAATGTGTGAATTTAGGCATAATTTTGAATGAAATAGAGCTGTATGATATGCGGAAACTAAATAGAAAAACGAGAAAAAATAGCTAGAAAACTGCTCCATGTAATGTTTTGGGTTAGGAGTTTATTATAATGAAGCTAGTTGTTTTCTAGCTGAAAAGTTTGACTTCCATGTTAGGTTACAACAAATATAAATTGCAATTGAGAATTCAGGGTTTTAATGTGAAATTATTTCTAAGCTTGCTTAGACTAGTTGGAATATTTATAGGATTTTCTTATCTTATAGGATTATCGAATTTCATTAATGTTTTTCAGGTTTCACTTTGAATAAACTGGTAAGACATGAACTAATTGAGATGCAAACAATACAGCTACTACTCAATTTAAATAAAGTTGTAAATTGGAGCTAGACATAGTTGATAGGCATAAAATTGTGTGTATTTAAATTAAAGAAAAAATGTATATATAATTATATTTTATGTAATATTGAATGACACACAGGCTTAGTAATAATATAAAAATGATATCACATGATTTATTGAATAGGAAATAATGTAAATTAAAGCTAAAAATTGCACCTATTGTGCTTAACACGCATACAAATCGAATATTATGATTAACTGGACTTTTATCATATAATTATGTTATGTTCGCTTTTTACAAGTTAACGTACACAGATTTCTAACATAATGATAAAATGTAAAGTTTAAGAGATCCAAATAAGTAGTATAATATAACTAATTTTATCAGGGTGGCACATCAAATTATTTAAAAACCTGATTTTATAGTTTTTTGAGCTTTTATTTATATAAACATAATTTCCATAATGTGTCGGAAATGTGTGTGTTATGTGAATGAATAAAATAAAAACATTATGCTAGTATGCATTTATTATTCATATTCATAGCTTATCAATATTTATCAAATAGAATATTACATATTAAAAATGTGTTAAAAGATATATACATACAAACAAAACATAAAATCCCTACAAAAATATGTTTTGCACGCACTTTGCAAGTTTGGATACATGTAAACACTATATTTATACATATTCTTGCAAAATATATGTTATAGATATAGGCTACATACATAACTGTAGAAATAGTAAATTGTACACACAATTATGTAAATATAAACTTAAAGAGATGTCAGTATACATATCGAATTTTCCTACACTTCAGTAACATAAAGAACAAGAGTTCTAGCATCATATATAAAGTACAGCCATACTAATATGTATTCTAACACACAATTTACAACTCTTAAAGTGCTTAATAAATAAGAAATGTATATAAAAAAATCTAGGTAAATCAAGCAAACGCATATGTAATACGCTGTTCTGTAAATTATAAAACAAATTTGCCTCTTATTTAAAAATTGTTTTGTTTGTCCTAATTTTTAAACTAAATAAGTCAAATTACTTTACGATTGAAGTTATTGACGAAAAAAATTAAAGCAATATATACATAATATATATATATATATATATATAAATCAATGTGTGAGCATGTATGGCTTATGAGTGTATCATCTGTGTGTGTATATAAAAAATTTAATTTTTTTTCCCCAAAAAATATTTCTTATTATGTTGTTTGCTTAATTTTATTTAATATTGAAGGTGTGTTAGATTTCATAACAAATTTGCACATTTCTTAACATGTGGAAGTTGAATTTATCAAATAAGTAAACTCATTGGCTCATCTTCAATTAATGATTTGAGATCCTGTTCGTAATAGTTTTAAAGATAAAATTGTGTCAATGTAAAATAAAGTGATAACATATAAATATATATTCTTTTTCATAAATATGTAATTTACTATTTTTTATATGTTTGTTTTATTACCCGCAAAAATTCAGCAGCATGGCTTCCATATATATGACGGTGGTCACAAGTTACAGTTACGCACATTTCATTAATTTGAGTAATATCCTCATCCTCAGTTTGCTTATATTTTGGTAGTGATGCAGAGACGGCCATAATAGTACCTACATTTGCCGGTAGGATTGCATCAAATTGTGCAACACCATACATACCCAAATTTGATATAACAAACGTTCCTCCCGAATAATCTTCAGCTGTTAATCTCTTGGATTTTGCCTTATCTACTAGTTCCTAAAAAAAATATATATATAAATATACTTAGAGATACTAATATATATACACACATATATATACACATTCACGTTTAGATTCACCCACATATATATACGTACAAACCTATATATACTCATGCATATATGTATCACCTATATATATGCCCGCGCACATGTATATATATCTACTAACATAAATTTATATATACATAGGTTAAAATTTACAGACATGTATCTATATAGTATAAACATACCTTCCATTCAGAGGATATATTAAGTATACCCTTTGTATCTGCATTTTTAATAACTGGTGTGATCAGTCCATCGTCCAGAGCAACCGCATTTGCAATATTTATTTCATTTGGATATCTAAAATAATAATAGAAATGTGTATATCGAAATTGTGTTTATATGGTGTATATATGTAGGTGTAATGGTATGTGTATAAATGAGTGTATACCTATTTCTGTTAGGGTATATGTATGTATACATGTAATTTGTATACTCATACTGTGCAAATAAGAGTGAGCAGCAACTTCTATATACATAAATATGTATTTAAATCTCCACAAAGTAAATATGTGAGTGTGCACTTAATTCTATAGAGTTATGTACCAATATGCAGAAGAGTGTGCGTAGGTAAAATTGTAAGCATGTTTGTGTTTGAAAATGTTATACTTACACAATACTTCCACCATTTTGATTGCTATATGCCGCATTCATTATAGGGTGTTTAAGGAGTGTGTTAGCCACAGCCTTAGTAATTAGAGAAGATAAAGAGACCCCCTTTGATTTCAATTGGCGATAAATAGTATCTAAGTTATTAGTTGCAATAGAACTCGTCACCCTGCATGAATGTATAATAACAGGTAAATCCCATAATTCCAATATATATATATAACTTTATGAGAGTATGGATGTGTATCTCATGGGGGTGTATTTGTTTGAGTTGTGTATGTATAAATCTATATTTATGTAAATGTGTGCGTGCAAATCTAAATGTATTTGTGTCTAAATCTGTGTGTATGTATTTGTGTGTCATATGCTCACACACATACCTAAAGACAGGTATATTGAGGGTAGCCTCCATATTCTTTGAAATGGCCTTCTTCATACCAACCAAAGGCTCAATTGTAGGTGCTTTGGTAGTCTTAGTCGGTGAGGTAATAACTGGTTGTGTATGCGTTTTCTTTACAGGAATTTTGAGGTAAGTTTGTACATCTTCCAAAGTAACTCTGCCATATGGTCCAGTACCTCTAAAAGTTTAAAATTCATAATTTAAATATGTGGATTGTGTGTATGTAATTCAAAGTCTATAGTAAGCTCTATGTGTGCGTATTATAGATTAATACTTACGGTATAGTAAGTGGATCTAAACCCTTCGATTTGGCTAAATTTCGTGCAGAGGGAGTGGCAGAGATGTAATTCTACGATAAGAAATCACACATTTTATAAATATCTTAATAAGTGTGTGTGTAAACTGTGTATATACCGTTTCTCCTTGTTGAGTGTTACCGTTCTTCATATTTTCAGCAGCTCTATATTAAAATGGGGTTATTTAAGAGATAGTACAAACGAATACACACAGTATACACGTATCACATAAGATTCCCCCATAATATTCTTAATATGAAAAACACATAGAAAACTCTCACCACATACTCAATACAGACACAGCACACACACCCTAAACATACAGGTAATATTACACACACAAAAAGTATAATAAATGAGTTGTAATTATATGTGTTGAAGTGAGTTATTATAAATCTTGATTATGGCTCAAAATAAATAAATACAACTTAAAATTTAAGGTATTAAAAATGTGTAAAAGGTGTATTATACCTTTCAACATCTTCAACAAATATACGACCACCCATTCCACTTCCTTCGACTTGAGATTCATCTAAACCATATTTTTCCATCGCTACACGAGCAGCCCTGTGTGTGAAATGAAGTAAAATCGAGTTATGTGATGTGTACTTATGTATGAGTGTTTGTTCTTTGTGTGTTTATTTGTGTTGTGTGTGTGTGTTTGTGTTGTGTGTGTGTGTTTGTGTTGTATCTGTGTGTAATTGTGTTTTGTGTGTGAATTATATATTATTATACATATATACATATATTTACACATAAATATGTAGTGTGTGTGTATGCATATAGGTGAGCTAACCCAGAAATCTTCCATAAACTACCCGGTCTTGCTTCATCATTTGCAAATATATTATTTGGGGGGGGAATACGGTTTGTAGCTCGTTCTTTCATTAAATTTAATTGATTTTGTCCCCTATATAATAATACATAGAATTTGAATTATGAGTAATACAAAAATTGATATACACACATGTAAATTTATATATATGTACGTGCTAGCATATACACACATGGATTTAAGTGTGTAAATGATAACACAATTGCAAATATATATATATATATATATATATATAGTAGCATATAATTATAGATACATTATGGAAGT
>JADHZB010000524.1:0-11964 GCA_015657535.1 Nephromyces sp. MM_2019 | reverse complement strand
ACACACACACACACACACACACACACACACACACACACACACACACACACACACACACACACACACACACACACACACACACACACACACATTTGTGGAAATTTGTTGATTATAAACGAATAAGAATAGAGATTTTTTAAAATTATACTTAATCTTTACATACACACAACACATCTTTTACACATAAAATTTATTTGGTGATTTTGATTGTATTGAGTGTGTATATATTTTATTATAAAATGAATTGTATGATTAAATATTTTAAAAATAATGTGTACAATAATATATATATATGAAATATATATATAGAAATGTGTATATAATATATATCTATATTTATATAATATATAGAGTTTTGAAAATAAACACAATTCAGATATATGTGAATATACTTGGGTATATATATACTTAGGTTTGATGATATAAATAATTAAGATTTATTTTATTCGTATATCTACGCACACACATACCTCCAATTTTTAGGTTTCTATATCATATACACCGACACACATATCAATATATTAGATTTTAAATATAATATAATATATATATAGAACAACATTAAAATAGTTTTAATCTAATATATAAATATATATAAGTAAATTCAATAAAATAAAATATATATATTACACACAAAATATCAACTTTTTTGTAGTCTATACATTATATAGACACAAATATGTTCACCAAACAAAATTAATAAAATCTAAATCACACACATAGTATAAAACAAAATAAAATTTGATATAACTTTGATATAGATGTACACAAAAGCAAAATTTATCGATGATAGAAGGTTAAGATTATACTTTTTATTAAGCACAACAATAAGTTAAATATTTATGCCTATATATACTTTATATATTTATATATATACTAGAATACATTACATTTAAATTGATGTATTATTACAATATACAATCCTACTAGAAATTTGTAACAATTCGAGTATTCTATTATATGTATACTAAAAAACAATATTCATATCTATATATATACATATATGAAACAATCACACAAAACTTCATTTACAAACAATATATACAAACAAAATAAGCATAATTAATATAAATTACAAAAAAAATATAGTAAAAAATCATTTACTTCGAAGTAAACCATACTCCAAATATAAACACTTATATATATAAGAAATCACACTAAATCTGACTCAGTATAATATATATATATACTATTCACACAACAACATAATTATATATATATATATATATTAAGATTACCAAACATTAAATCTAACTGAATATATATATATTATTCAAATAGTCAAAAAAATTTAATATATGTTAATACTATTCATACAGTCAACATATTTCAATATATACACATTATATAAACTTAATTCAATATATTTATAAAAGTCACACCAGGTGGGACTCGAACCCACAACCTCAGCCTTAGGAGGGCTGCGCGCTATCCATTGCGCCACTGGTGTATCATAAAAATCTGATGTTTTATAAATATACTATCCGACAAGAGTCACACCGTTGTATTCAACAAGTCCCAACTCAGGCTTGACTAGGATGGGGTTGGGTGGTAAATCGCTACTAACTTAATCAGCTTTCAAATGCCATGAATGTCTTGTATATACCTGCCACCCTATCAAGAGCTGCTTCTATTAAAAGCACTCAGGAGTAGTAGTGCATCCTTTTTTAGCAGTGAAAAAACTGAGTTCTCAAAAGCAGCTCTCAACCTGATTCCAGGTGACGTGTTAGGTACTACTTTCAGCGAAGAGTGTATTGCCGGGAAACTAACTTCCTACGATAACTATTCCACCAACCGAGGGTGTTGGTGAGAATAACGTATCTTTCTTGCGAGTACGTACTTGAGGTACTTGGGCCTTGATAGGCGCAAGTACGTGCGGACATATCAAGAAACTTTAGACGTTTTAGTTTTTCTCCTTTCATTAACGTGAAACAGAAGTTTTAGTTCTTTTTATAACTTTATCAATTATTCATCAAGTATTTTAAGAACGGCAAAACTAAAATAAAAATTTAACATTAATACACCCGTAATAAAATTGCTGAACTAAGTTAATCTAAGAAATTCAGTAAAGTTGACCCAACTCTAACAACCCAAGCACCTAGTCATCATTTATAAGGCATTAAATTTTTCATCTAGAGTACTCAACCCCAAAGGCGCTAAACACTCATAATCAGACCGGCTTAAGCCGACTTGGCCAGCGGCGTGCAGGAACTGATACGTTTACAGGTACAAGGTGCCAATCGACGGGATGAGTTCAGAAAGAGAGGGAACTACTACAAACTTTGTGAAAGGTCTGGGAATTCTTATGTCAAGAACAAAAAGAAAGAACTGTGAGCTCCTGAGGGTTGTTTCTGTCCTTTCACAGAATCCGGAGGCCAATGGCTCATTGGTCCCCAAAGAGCTGATAGGGAGACCGATGGTGAAGGGGCGTCGTTAAAACCCCTTTTATATATTACTTTTCATGCACTTACTAGACTTGCAAATGTTTCATCAAATCCATTACATGTCCGTGAATTTTTAGCTAGATTATGTATTTACCAATCCTTTCCAATTCTTAAAAACAGTTTATTTGTGTACACTCTTGATATTAAAACTACCAATTACCTAATACTCTTTTTCCCTATATTAGCGCCCTTCTAACTCGGCCATTAAACATTCCATCCATGACTCCATAATACGCTATAGAAGGTTATCCACCCTTAAAAGAAAGTTCATAAATTTTAAGAACTTGGACCCCCTATCGAAGGGATGGTTTAAACCCATCTCACATAGTGATATACAATTTTGTACACCTCATTTTGTGGTACCAAAAGGGGATTCCTTTAGAGTAGTGGGGGATTTCAGAAAGCTTAATTCTTACGTTAAATAAGACCTTTGTTATAATACCTAAATACAGCTTTTGCCTGTACTTATGTATATATTTCCTTTTCGAAGGAAAATAGATTTGGCTAGTGTTTTTGACTTCATCTGTTTACTAAAATCTCAACAGCCACTCTTTTGTTGTTACATTGAAGGACAATTTTTAGCATACTGTAGTGGAGCACAAGGGTTTAAAAATCGACATATTATATCATATACAGCAAGTTAGCAGATTCCTTATCGACTCGGACGGCCAGATCGAAGCCGTCTCCTTTTCTGGATATGTATACTTGGCCAACACTCAATGGATGATTGCCGAAATCTTAGGCTACCTAGACCAGGATCGTACTGATTATTGGACCAGGACCTTTGAGTCTGTTCGCCGCACACATACCACAAAGACATTTACCCCAGGATCTTTTAATTCCCAGAATCGAGGGCGTCATCCCTTCACAAATAATAAGGTTTCCTCAAGCCATAATTAATTATCTATGGTTAATTTTCATTAATTTTTATTTCATATATTTTTTATTTTTTAACTACCACGAACGAATACCCTGGTTAAATCCACCTTATCAAAAGGATGCAGATCACAATTTGTGGACAAGAGCATGGAGGACATTTATTTTTGAGGAAGGGTTAAGTTTAAATTCCCTCCAAATCGTTAAAAATGATATTCTCCTATTTTCCATGGAGAATTCGTTTCCCTCGTTTCCCGAGATACAATATGTTTTAATTATATATAATCTACTCATAAATATTGGTAAGTCTCGTACTTCTTCATTTTTAGGGTTCAATATTATAGACAGTGTTATTTCTTATAGAATTGCTGAATTTAACAATCTATATGAAGGCGACTTCACGAATTGATCAACTAGGTTTCAAGGACCTTGTGTACCATCTAAGTGTGGAGAAATACCTTTGTGATTATCCCCTAGAAATAGAGTTTTCAACGCCGCTTTGTAAGATTGATTATTGAGCATTTGATGCAAGCCCTTTGGGATGGTTTTTAGGGGCTTATTCCCATAAACTTAATCAACCTACTTTATGCTATTCTAAGTATTATCCTCCCGACTCTGCGTGGTCACGTTACGTTCAACTTAAACGAGAAATTAAAGGATTTATCCAAGCTCTATATAAACTGGTTCCCTTTTTACTTGTTAGTGATCCCATAACTGTCACTGACTGTCAGATCTTGATCGATATTTTCTATAAATCTAACTATAGTAAATCTAAAGGTCCCCTTAGTGTTCTATGTCTAACACTCAATCTTATTGGTTCAATCTTCCGTCATCGTATCACATTAAGCTTTATACCTGGTACTTTTAACCCCGCGGATGCTTCTAGCAGAATTAATGCTAGTAAGATTATCGAAGAAAATTGCTTAGTTAAAAATCCTATACGGGATAATTGATACTCCTAGAAGAATTAATGCTATCAAGATTATCGAAGATGATTGTTTAATTAAAAGCCTATACGCTATATTTGAGACACGTGTCTCCTAAATACACGATGATGAATTTAAACCACTTTTTTCTTCAATTTAAGAACTCACATCATCTAAAGATTTTTCATTAAGCAACTGGAATCCCTCCAAGCTGCGGAAAAGGAACCCAATGCAGCTAGATTGCACGGTCTGCGGAAGGACAAAACCGGGATACTAAGAACACCAAGTGGGAAGGCCTACATGCATGAAAGCCTGAGAAAGACCATACTTTTCTACTTGCACAATAGTCGGTACGGAGGACACCAGGGAATCAACCGGACCTCCCGCAGAGTCCGAAAGCTCTTCTGATGGCCTAATTACAATAAGGACGTAGAGAGTTATGTGAGTGAATGTGTCATTTGTAACAAGAGAAAATACCCACGGAAGGTGAGTCGCAAAGAAAACTTGCTAGCCAATGGACCTAACGTACTAGTAGGTTTAGACCTTATCGGCCCATACGAACTAAAAGAGGGTCCAGCTTGGATTCTAAAAATCATAGACCACTTGACTAGAAATGCTGCGGCGAAGTTGATGAGAAAGGCCACCGCACAGGAAACTGTGAGAGCCATCATTAAGGCTTGGGTGGTACCTTGGGGTTGCCACGTCTACAACCTCTCTGACAACGGGCCCGCATTCCGAGAAGAAGTAATGACGCAATTCTGCAAAGATTTGGGGATTGATAAGATATACTCATCACCAAACTACGCTCAGGGAAATGGAGTGATAGAAGCATTCCATAAGTTATTTAAGCGCGTGCTATCAACACATGCACCCAAAGAGACTAACCAGATGAAGGCAGCGATAAATCTGACTTTAATGGCCTACCAATCGACACCTCATCCAGCTACAGGTGAAAATCCATATTTCTTATTAACAGGTAAGGAATACACCTTGCCAGGATTACAAAAATGTAGAGTCAAAGGTGAACTGGCAACCGATCCTCACTAAAAAGTCCTAAGACTCCGAGAACTACAGAAAGAGTATTTCAGGCAGAAGACTCTGAATGTCGCTTTGAAACAACATAGATACCATCCGGAGGACAAGCGGCTAACCCATTTTAGGGAGGGATAACTCGTCATACATTGGTTACCACCAGCCGAGAGACAAGGACTGCAAGCACAGTATGCCTCCAGGAAAGATTCGCCCCACTGGTCCGAGCCCTTTCGGACCATAAGTTTAAGGAAATCAGAAGATCCCAGGGTTACTCTCAAACCCGTATGGGACAGTACAGAAACAAGGCGAGTACCGCTTGCCAGTATAAGACCCCTGCGAATAGGAAAAGGGCAGGAAATAATAAGCGAAGTACTGAAGGACATAAGCCGAGACTACGCCACAAAAGGTAAAAATCCTGTATACAGTTCAGAAAGAACATGCAGAGATTAGGGCAGGCCAACCGCCTGCAACACAACTGACGGGGAACACCGCCGTTTCACAACGAAAAGTAAGTACTGTCCTCGAACCAATAGGAGCTGACGACACGACACCCAATACCCAGCACCAAGCCCCGGGACGAGATTGGCCTGATAAGAAAGGAAGGACAGAAGTTCTATGCGTTTGGATATAACGTTAGTTAAGTCCCCTAAAGGATAAACAAACTGGATCCGAGCGTAAGATGAGAATATGAAATGCAGTTGGAGCCTGTGCTATTTTAAGGATTGGCGGATGATTCATTATAGTACTTCGTAGCAACAGTCTACATGCTAGATTTACGTATAAACAATAATGCACAACAGTTGCATGACAAGTTTTAAAAATTTGAACTCCTACCGACTTCACTTTCACCCATTTTTACCCTAGCTGTCCGTTTTCTTTTTTTTTCTTTTAAAACGAAACATTTTAAGGAGTGGAATATCACAACACAACCTCATTCGTGATATTCCGTTGCCCCGATTGTGCCCAAGAGGGTTATTTCCCCCTTATGGCCTGGCAATGAGAAAACCTCGCCTTACACACCGGGAACCGGGTGCGACACCGACAAAGAGCGGAAGAACCATCTTCAAGAGCTTTCTCGGAGACCAGAGCCATTCTAGGATTCTTCGAATTCTTTTCTTTATTTTTTCTTTTCTTTTTCTTGTTCTGATCACCCGCGTTCTTGTATCGAAGAACGAAAATTTTTCCCCCGATTTTAGAATAACTTTACTCAAAAGTCCCTACTTTTTGAGTCCCGAAAAACAATATCTCAATTATAAAATTAAAACTTCTTCAATTCTTTTGATACTTTCAACTACAGTTGCCTACTCGCTAATCGATAAGACATTCATGCCTATATAGCTCCCGTACTTACGCACTGATTCGCTTATTTACATACACCCGCTCAATAGATCTAAAGACAAGGTACTTTAAATATTTGATATAGAGACTATGCGACAAGGATACTACGATGATATTGGACATAAGTCGACTCAAGAGCTATAAGGGTGTTTTTAGGTGGGTATAATAACCAAAGTGCACGTTATTGCTTTTTAGCTAACTTCAAGGATATGTATACTCTCTCATTGAGATCAGAATTATTAATTGATATTTCCGAGAAATAGTGTTTCCTTCTTCCTTGTTGAACACCCTGAACGGTTAGCATTCGCTTTCGGGTAGAATGCAGGTGACGTGTTAGGCCTCACTTTCGACAAAGAAAATGAAACCGAGTTAGAGACTTTTTGTAAAAGCCATTCCATCAACCGGAGATCCGTACAAGGCAAATCAATTCCTTGCTCGGTGTTACGTACTTGCGGTACGTGAGCCTCGCTCAGTGAAAGAACGTGTTAATGTGTGAGGAATTTCAAGATCATTTAATTTTTTTTTTTACTCCATGTGACACAAATGTTTTAGTTTTTTTTTATAACTTGATTAAATAATTTCTTAGAACCTTTAAAAACTATACAACTTATATAATGTTTTATAGTATGGTCACACATAATAAATTTGCGGGCCTAATTTAAAATATCACAAATTGATTTAATATGAGAAACCCAAGCACCCTACCCTCATCTATAAGGCATTCATGCCAATCTATATCGACTAGACAAATTCAGTTGAATCAATATATAATTTATAATAATGAACAATAGATTAGTATGGATTAAATAAGGTGAGTACTAATTAGTTCAAAAGATATTTAATATGATTATGTGATTTTGTAATTTCTTCGAGAATAAATTGAAGATATAGTTTAGTAATGTTCATACACGAGTTTTATTTTGTTATTATCATAAAGATAATGAATAACGATGTTTTTCTAATATATATATATATATATAATTATTGAAATTTATATACAAAGTGCGTGTATGTGATAAACTGAATATATATAAATAGTGTGCATGTATATTTAGAGTGTATGTGTGTGAGTATATATAGTGCGTCTATGTGTATTGTGTCTGTATGTGTATAGTTTATGTGTATGTTTATAGTGTCTAAGAGTATATATATAGTATGTCTGTATGTTTATAGTGTCTGAGAGTATATGTATAGTATATCTATATAGTATGTGAGAGAGTATCTATAGTGTGTGTGTATTTATAAGAAAGCGTCTATTGTGTATATGTTTGTACAATATTTAAGACTTTATAGAATATATGTATGTAAAATATATGGAAATTGTTATGTTTAAAGTAAAATAACTATAAGTTATGATTTTACAAGGTTATATATAGTTTTGTAGTTATATATATTTAACTAAATGTTATTATGATTTATTGTTTGTATTTACTTTATTGGGTGTGTATACACACTATAATATGATTTATTTATATTCTTACTAAGATATGTGTTGAATAAAAATTTAATTTTGTATGTAGATGATGTGTATAATAGTCATATAAAAACTAAGTAAAAAATTGTCAATGTGTGGGATGTGTGTGTATATGTGGAGAGAATATAATCTAATAGTATAATATTTATGGAGGGTTATTGCACACACACCCATAGGCCATCCTTGAGATGTTTATGAGGCTTAAGTGTTATATTAAATTGGTCTAAAGTACATAATAATATGAATTATTTGAAATGTATGTAAGGTATATATATATATATATATATATATGAAAGTGTATATGTGTAAATGTGTGTGTATATTTTTTTATATGTGTATGTATATGATTCATAATTAAGGACAAGTAATCCAGATTGATATATATGGGCTAGAGTCAATGTGATTAAATAAGTTATATATATATATACATATATATATAAATATACATATATGTGTATGTGTATAGGAAATTTGGAAATTATATATAGAAATGAGAAATGTGTATGTGTATATTAGGCGTGAGTCAGTTATATATACCAAAATAATTCATGATTTGCTTGAGCCTTTGATCGTTATTAATTTGTTTATATTTGAAAAGTTTATTTGTTTGACCAGTTAATATAAGTAATTGTAATTTCCCCTATAATTTGGAAGGTGTATACAAGCATAGTAAGGAGAGTAAATTTGAAAACACATTTAGATTATATATATATTTATAGAGATATAAAAATGCACATACACATACACATACACACATACATACATACATGCACATACACAATCACACACACACACACACATATATATATATATACATACACACATATATACATACATACACACACACTCACATTAATACACACACACACACAATCACACACATACACACACGTACACATGCACACACACATACACACACATACACATGCACACACACATGCACACATACACACACATACACACATACACACACATACATATACAAAGTTGAAAAATTACCTCAGAATGGTGTTTAGAAATTAACTTATAAAAATTATTTAGGTATGATTTTATAAGGGGTGGTGGTGTGTGTTTACATATAAATATAATAATAGGAGATGGCTCGCTGATTTGCACACCTTCAATTAATTGTGTGTGTGTGTAAGTATATATGTGTGGTTTCCAGGGGTGTGTACACGCATAAGTCATATCAGACCATATTGGATGGTCAGTTGTGTGTAAATCCTTTGTGTGTAAAAGTATATAGGATGTTAAAATTTGATATATATATGATTCAATGGGTGGATGAGTATCATGTGTGTGTGTATCTAGGTGTGTGTGTGTAGGATTAGAGGAATCTGAGGGGGTGAATGTTTCTATGGGTATGTGTAAGGGGGTGTTTGGTTTTATGTGTGTGTGTGAAAATGAAGAGGAGAGTGCTTGTAGTTTATTTGGGTGTAGAGAGTTGTTTTGTGTGTATACATCACACGGATTTTTAGTGTGTATACGAGTATGTATCAAATTGTGTGTATCATCCAAGGTGTTTATTTGTGTGTATTTAGATTGTATAGGGTGTGTGTAGTTCATTAAATTAGTAAGAACTTCGTGCCAGTGTGTAATTTCTCCCTCTAACATAGTCATGGCCTCACATATATATCTCATAATCAACTCCTTCTGTATATAAAAATTATGTGCAAATAATATTTATTGATTGAATTTAAATGTGTGTATGTGTCTGTGTGTGTGTGTGTTTACAATTATATATATATAAGTGTGTGTATGAATAGATTGATCTTATAAAAGTTAGCATATATGTATACATATGTATGTTGAAATTTTCTTAAATATAGATATAACCATCCTATATATATATATATGTATATATATGTGTGTGTGTGTGTATATATATGTGTGTATGTTTATATGTACTTCAATACGAGTATAAATTATGTAGAATTACCTCAATTAAATGTAAATGTGTGTGAGATGTATATAACCAATATGATAACCGTTTAATTTCGTGTATAAGTTCTTCTCTCATTTTTTGGAAATTTGGTGTGTGTGTATATAGAGTCATAGGCTTGAAGAGTGTGTGTGTAAATCCTTCATTGTCAAGCTATGTACACACATGTATAATATATTGGAAAATGAGTATAGTGTGTGAATTTTTTAGTGCAAATACTACAATATTTTTAATGAGGGTGTAGTGTATATATGTGTAGATTTAGGAAAGGGTAAAAGTTTACGGGTATGTGTATATGTGTGTGTGTTTATGTGTGTTTGTCTGTGTGTATATATCTAAGAGTGTATATATGATTGAGAATGTGTGTGAGTTCTTTATAGCGTCTGAGTGTATGTATTTGTGTGTATGTCTATGTGTGTGTACATGGTGTCTGTAATTATGTTAATTTGTGTGTGTGTGTAAGTTATGATGTGTATATTATTTATGTACCTTTAAGTTAAGTGTTGTGTTGTAAAGGCTTTGTAAAAAATAATTAAAATAATTTGGTATTTTGTGATGTAAAATATGTGTGTGTTGAAATTCCATATCAGATGTGTATGGTGTAGATGTAGGGTCAATAGTTTGTGTGTGTGTGTGTATTTCAGATTTGTTGGTGTTACATATCTCAGTATTAAATTGATATGTGTGTCTTGAGGAGTCCCATAATTTATAATGTGTTAAGATTGTGTGTAAATAGTCAAAATTTGGTTGATCAGTTTTGTTTAGTCCAATATCCTTAGATACCTAAATTTATGTTTATTTGATTATGTGTATTGTATTAGACGCAAAATATTGAGATTGTTAATTTCTCATGTTTATTCAAAAATTGATATTAGCACACACATTTGTTACACACTTGTAAATATATATATATATATATATATGCACACGCATTCAGATAACAAACATACACATACACAGACACACACCAAGTTTCCCCTTCCCTACAAACATACACACACATAAACATACACATACTTACACATACAGACACATACATACACACACTTACACACACGTACACATACATACACATACATACACATACATACACATACATACACATACTTACACACACTTACACACACGTACACATACATACACATACATACATATACTTACACACACATACACACACATACACACACATACACACACATACAAACACATAAGGCAGACCTGTAGCCAAAATTCAGCTTCACTGTATAGGCCGTGTGTAATCGATAAATAAAAGAGGTAAGATATGTGTGTAGAGTTTATTAGTAAAGAAGGGCTATCCAAATGTGTGTAAATCTTATGAATGTTAATTAAATTTTGTTTTATATCGTAAATTGAATTCACACACAAAATCTTATTTAAACTGTTTAGCCAAGCTCTCTCTGATTTGGCTAAATGATAATTAAAATCAATGTGTGCATAATTTGGCTCAACCTACATAAACACACACACAAATAGACATATGTTTAGATATACACATAAGCACACACACACATAGACATATGTTTACACACACAGATACACATATATATACACACACACATTTCTATGTATACACACACATATAAACATATATACACTTGCATATATGTACATACGCATGTAAATTTATATATAGTGTGTGTGTGTAATTACATTGGAGATATTTAATTTATTGATAAGACGATTTTCCCAAGCCTTCAAAGTGTTTGTGTGTGTGTGTAAATTCGTATGATTTGTTAGTAACTCTGAAATCAATAGAGAACGTAAGAATAATATGTGTTTATATATACCCATATGTGTGTGTGTGTGTATGTGTATGTGTGTGTGTGAATATATGTGTGTGTTTGTAAATACCCATGTGTGTGTGAATATATGTGTGTGTTTGTAAATACCCATGTGTGTGTGAATATATGT
>JADHZB010000522.1:452-93340 GCA_015657535.1 Nephromyces sp. MM_2019 | reverse complement strand
ATAATCAGAGGGTTGTTGTTGTGTGTGTGTAGGATAATCAGAGGGTTGTTGTTGTGTGTGTGCAGGATAATCAGAGGGTTGTTGTTGTGTGTGTGTATGATAATCAGAGGGTTGTTGTGTGTGTGTAGGATAATCAGAGGGTTGTTGTGTGTGTGTAGTGTCTGATGTGTCTTGACTATTTGTATCAGATAATTGTGTGTAACCATCATCTAATGGTATTGTTTTTGTGTGTGTAGGTGAATTACTATTAAATTGTTCCCATTTATATTTATGAATATTCCACCCTTTAATCTCTTCTAAAGTTATAGCTTGTGGTGGTGGTGTTATAATAGATAATGTTTCATCTAATTGTGTTTGATCCTATAAGTTATATATATATATATATATATATTTATGTGTGTATGTATGTATGTGTATGTGAGTGTGCGTGTATGTGTGTGTGTGTGTGTGTGTGTTTATATAGGGGTGACAGTTTAGATGTATGCTTTTGAATGTTTGTGTACAAGTGATTAGGTATATGTTTATATATATATATATATATATATTTACAAATATGTAAATATGCCAAGTAAATGTAATGTACTTTTTTGAGAGTTGTCACTCTATATAATAAAAACGAGTAAATTTACGACACACACAACACACAACACACAATACATAACACACAATACACACAATACACACCACACAATACACACACCCACACAATACACACAACACACAATACACACACCCACACACAAACACACCCACACAATACACACACCCACACAATACACACACCCACACACAAACACACGCACACAATACACACACAACACACAATACACACACCCACACAATACACACACCCACACAATACACACACAACACACAATACACACACAACACACAATACACACAATACACACACAACACACAACACACAATACACACACAACACACAATACACACAATACACAATACACACAATACACACAATACACACACACTTACAGTGCCTTGTAGTTCTATATCTTTGTTTAAATAATTCATAAATGCGTCGAGGGAGTCTTCCTCTTTATTTTCCTCTTCAATTAAATTTTCTTCACCCATATGTGTGTGTGTGTACTCACCATCTGTTGCAGTTGTATCACTCTCACTAAACCCAAGATTTTTGTGTGTATTTTTCTGAGATTCAATCAATTTAGAGGATAAACCAGATTGAAGTTTTAATTTCATTTTGTGTGTGTGTGTAGAGGTTGTGTTGTTTTCATTTTTTGGTATAGATATACTATTACCCAATTTCAATGCTGCAAATTTTTGTAACCGATTTAATCGTTCTTGATCTAAGGGTCGATTGTGTGTGTTTTGTGTGTGTTTGTTGGGTGTGGTGGTGTCTGTGTGTGGTGTATGTGTGTGTATGGGGGTGGAGGAAAGAGGTGTAGGGGTTTGTGTGTGTGTGGTAGGGGTGGGTGTAGTATGTGTGGGAGGGGTTGGTGTGGTGATGTGTGTAGTTTGTGAGGGTGTGGTGATGTGTGTAGTTTGTGAGGGTGTGGTGATGTGTGTAGTTTGTGAGGGTGTGGTGATGTGTGTAGTTTGTGAGGGTGTGGTGATGTGTGTAGTTTGTGAGGGTGTGGTGATGTGTGTAGTTTGTGAGGGTGTGGTGATGTGTGTAGTTTGTGAGGGTGTGGTGATGTGTGTATTTGCGGTAGAAGTAACATTTTGTGTATGGGGCGTATTATTTTGTCTGTCTGTGGTAAGGTGGTTAGTTGTGTTTGGTGTAGTGAGTTGTTTGGTATGTTCAATTTTCTCAATCAGAGATGTGTGTGTAGTCCGAGTTTTATCATTATTCAAATGTGTATCTGATGAGGTATATATGTGGGTAGAGGTTGATTTTCCATGTATTTGGGGTGTGGTTGTGTGTGTGTGTGTATTGGGATCTTTTCCCTGAGTAATATCAGCTGTTAATTTGGGTGTTGAAATATTGGTTTCAATACCTGAATCTGTAGTTGAAGGTTGTGTGTGTGATGTGATAATTTCAGGTGTGTGTAACATCTTATCTTGAGGTGTGTGTGATGGTGTTTTGGATATATCTTTAGTATGTGTATGTATGTTTATATCAGATGTGTGTGTATCTTGATCAGGTGTTGTGTGTATATATTCATGCTCCAACGAGTGAGTAAAGTGTTCTGATGAGGCTTTGTTCACCAGGTCCCTGTCCTTAGCAACATCCCCTACATTATGGTCAATATAGTGTGTGTGTGTATGTGTAGATTTCTTAGCCTTTGATTCCGATTTTCTTTGCCTATTTTCTTCAAGATTGTGTGTAGATGAAGAAGAGTGTGTAGATACAGATTTGGGGCGTTTGTGTCTACTCTTACGGTAGTGGTGGTCAGAGTGTCGTTCATGTTTACTTCTTGATATGTGTGATGTGTGTCGTTTCTTAGTGTGTTTATGTCTAACCTCTTCAGTGTCTGATATAGAGGAGTTATGATGATATCGTTTACGTGAACTCTTCTTGCGTTTTTTGTGTGTGTGTGAATCCCTCTCAAAATGTTCTTCAGACTCAATAGAATAATTAGAGGGAGATGTGTGTCCCCTTGATTTGTGTGTGTGTGATTTTTTTTCCATTGTGAATATAAGCGTACTGAGGGCTATTCATAGATATACATAATGTGTTATTTATGTATATAGGAGGTTAGGGTGTGTGTGTAGTATGTGTTTTTTTGTGTGTTTTAGTTTGTGTGTGAAGGGGGTGTTGTGAAAATTAAGGGTGGGTGTGTAGTGTGGGGGGGGTATTGTCAATGTGTGGTATGTGTATGTGATGTAAATGTTTAGAGTGTGTTTTTAATATATGTAATAGATGTATATATATACATATATATATATATGTAGATTGGTTATTGTGTGGATTATATATATAGATGTATGTATATCTATACATATGATAAGTGTGTAAAGTGTTCAATTGAGTGATATATGTCATTATATACATTAAGTAGTTTGATTAAACTTTGTGTGTGTGTGTGTGTGTGTGTGTAGGATCTATTTAAATAATCACATATCAACTCTTGATGGATGTGTAATTTAATAAATAGTATTATAATGTGTGACTAGGGAATTCAGAATGTGTATAGTGTGTATGTCTGAGGGTTAAACAATATTTGAAGATATTTAGTGTGAAGTGTGTAAATCTGTGTTGGTCAGTAATATGTGTAAGTTTAGGAGTGGCATGTGCTAGGGATAGTTTAGAGAGTTATATTGAATGGGAGTTTATATTTGGATATGTGAGGTGTGTGGGAGACTATGTATCAAATATTCATATGAGGATTGTGTGTAAATATATATTTGTGAATGGTTTTGGGCTAGTGAATAAATATGTGTATAGTTAAATGAGTGTGTGTAACAGATATGTTTGTTGAGTGAGGTATCAATATGTGTGGTTTGGGTATGTGTGTGTTGGGTTAGCTCGAGTGGGGGGCTATTGTGTTAATTTCACATTAAATGGTGATGTATAGAGATTATATATATATGTGTGTGTGTGTGTGTATGTGAGTGTGTGTGTATATGTGTGTATGTATGTGTGTGTGTGTGTATGTGTGTGTGTGTGTGTAGTAGTAATCTGTGATAATCTTTGTAATAGGGTTACTGTGCCCAAATATGTTATATATCTATACAAAAATAAAGAAAAACAACCACTAAATAATTAAGGTTGATTTGTCGTTATCTACACACATAGTCTGAGAGTAATTTAATAGTCTAACCAGGTAATAATAGATCGAGGTAATTGGACGTGTGTAACGTAGAGGTTAATGGGTCAAAACACACAAGTTTTTGTGGACTTACAAACACATATATCTTATCATCTTTGTGTGTGTTTTCGTCCAAATAATTAAGGGGGAATAAGTATGTTTTATTGCCCTAATATTTAGAGGGTGTTAAAACAAGGAGTGTGCTGTTGCTATTTGTTTTATTTTCAAAAATAATTGAAGTAAAACAGTAACTATATAATTTAAGGTTAGTTGTGTGTGTATATGATATATGTACAAACATCCAATATGCATATGTATGTGTATATTTGTGTTGTGTGTTGTGTGTGTGTGTTGTGTGTGTGTGTGTGTGTTGTGTGTTGTGTGTGTGTGTTGTGTGTGTGTGTGTGTGTGTGTGTGTTTTGTTTCTGTGTGTGTGTATGTTATTTATAGAATGTATGCTGTGTGTGTATGTGTGTTTTCAATTAATAAATGTAGCTTTGTGTGTTTATTAATAATGTGAAATTTGTGAGTATTTATGCAATTTTGATGTGTAGTGTATGATTTATATTGTAAATATTTTATTATATGTGTATTGATAAGGTGTATGCTTGTTTATTATGATTGATTGTGCCAGCCTATGCATCAATATGTATACATTAATTACATTTTGTCTATGTAAGTATATTCGTGTGACGACTATGTGTTACAGTTATGTATATATTTGTGTGTTTTTTATAAAGTGTGTGTTATAATGTGTGTGTGTGTTATAATATGTGTGTGTGTTATAATGTGTGTGTGTGTGTTATAATGTGTGTGTGTGTTATAACGTGTGTGTGTGTAATAATGTGTGTGTGTGTAATAATGTGTGTATGTTATGTTATGGGTGTGTTTTGTTATCGGTGTATGGTTATGTATGTGTGTTATAAATATATATATATGTATTCGCTATAGTAGTTAATGTGTGTTATAATTGTGTACAAATGTGTGTATATATAGATAAATATATTTGTGTGTAGTTGTGTATGTGGGTATTAATTGTATAAATTGTGTGTATTATAATTGTGTTCATATGTGTGTGCATATGTATATTTATTTGTGGTTATATATGTTGGTATATCTATGTTTATATCTTTTTGGGCTAAAATTGTATACATATTCGTGTGTGTGTTTGTGTGTTTTTTATATTTATATATTTTTGTGCTATGTGTGTGTGCGTGCATTCATACTATGTAGTTAGTTATTTTTTCATGTGTGGGTCTAGGTGTTTATAAATTGTAAGTGTAAAAGTATATATGTAAACAATTGTGTGTGCATATCTATAATGCGGGTGTGTTTTATCTATATATATTGTTTATACATTTGCGTTTATGTTTGCGTAAAAGCATATACATATATCATGTTTATGTGTATTTTGTAAACATGTATCATATGTGTGTGTATGTGAAGTTGTTTCTATACATAAATAAACATATATAATATGTGTGTGTATGTTTCGTTAATGTGTGTATATGAATGAGATTACACATGTGTGTGTTTATATATACATATTTAGCATGTGCGTACATATGAATATATATATTATATATGCATTTGTTTTTGTATCCCTATGTTAGTAGTTTAATTTCAATGTGTAAGATAAAATTTTTAAATAATTAAGATCCTTAGACATCTTCAAATCAATTTAATTTTATTTAAAACAATTAAAATGATCAAACTTGTTATTAATTATAAACATTTTTGTATTTTTAAATAATTTACACAAATACACATTAAGGTATAAAAATTATTAAAAATGTAATAAAAATAAACAATAATTAGCATTATATATATATACATAGTGTGTGAATAAAAATTTGTGAAATCCTATTAGGATAAACATTAGCTTAAGAAATGCTTACAACTATATATGAGTGCGTATGATATTATATAAATTATTTTATATAATAAATTAATTAAAACACAAACTTATTGTACTTAGTTTCTGTGTGTATCAATTTACATACAAAAAGTAAAATTTTTGTGTGTATTTATGTGTGTAATCAATTGTAAATAAATATGCAAAGGAGGTTATATCATTAAGTCCTTTTAAATTGCAACACATTATAATTTTTATTGTGCGTCTAAGTTTATAAAACAAGTTTTAAACATATTTTAATTAACTTTCAAAATTGTAATAAATTTTACACACACCTATTGATAAATAATTTACAAAGTAATTATTTATATATATATTTGTAACATTAAATACATATATATATACACTTTATATACAGAGTTGTATATATATAAATATATATATAACATTAAACACATATATATATACACTTTATATACAGAGTTGTATTTATATAAATATATATATAACATTAAACACATATATATATACACTTTATATACAGAGTTGTATATATACATATATATTATATACATGCTTATATAAACGAAGATATACATATATCTAAACATACACAAAGATATACATATATCTAAACATACACAAAGATATACATATATATATATATATACCCACCAATATACACACACAAATATACACGCATATATATACACAAAATTGTGTTAAGAGTATATTTATTAATTTTCAATGAAAAAATTAATAATTTTAACCAATTTGAAATGTTTGATTATACATGAAATCTTAGATTACTAGATATCATCAAAACCAGTATTGAATTAAACAACAAGGAAGTGTCTATATTGTGTGTGTGTCTCTGTGTGTTTGTGTGTGTGTCTGTGTGTGTTTGTGTGTGTGTGTGTGTAAGTGTATAGAAGATTTTGTGTCTGTTAAATGGGTTTAGAGATAGTTATATCTATATATAAGAATATCTAGCAATGTGTGTGAGTTAAAGTAGAAGAATATCGATTAAAAAATATATATCAATGTGTGAGTGTATCTAGAAATATATATATATAATTATTATATATATGTGTCTGAGTTATCAATTATATAGATGTTTATAAGTAATATTTCGATTTCTTAGTACATCTTTGGGGGACACGTTAGCATTTTCTTCGTGGTGTGTACCCAACAGCATATCCAACAAAAATGATTTTTGTAACAACACACCAACTCGTGCCTCATGGCGTGTTGATGTGTGTACTAGACTCCCTGCTAATTGATAGAAACCTTCAATGGCAGATAATTCTTCTATACTGAAATGTGTGTGTATAGGTAGGGTGTTTTGATGTGTGTGTGTTTAGGTAGGGGGTTTTGATGTGTGTGTGTTTAAGTAGGGTGTTTTGATGTGTGTGTGTATAGGTAGGGTGTTTTGATGTGTGTGTGTTTAGGTAGGGTGTTTTGATGTGTGAATTTACAATATCATAAAGTATGATATATTTACAAATAAAGTTTCATGTTAATGTATTTTTAAGAGAGAATAAAGGTATATGTGTATAATGTGTAATAGAACAAAGTAAAGATAAGAAAGTGGAATATTGATCATGTGTGAAATTTGTGAGTGTATATACTTTTGAGTAATATAAGGTATATTGTGTAATGAAAGTGTATACAAATTAATTATATTATTGACACAATAAATTCTCATTTTTACCTCATGTGTGATAGGAGTAAGATCATCAGTGAACTAGCTAACCAAGAATGTTTTGAGACAGCATTCCAACCCAAAGCAAACTTGAAGAGTTGAATGAGTTGAGTTGAGCTTAGAGATTTAACCCATACTGATAAATCAGTTTGATTAATGTGTGTGTGTGTGTTATCATGTTTAGTAAGTATGTTATCCTGTTCAGTTGTATTATGATGGTTATGATCGTGCTCATCTGTATTGTTATTGGGAGCATCTTCATATGTGTTTGTATTGATACCATTTTCAATAGGACTTTTTGTGGAATGATTATCTTGTACACACACACTATTTGGTGGAAATTCTAAATTCCTTTCAATCGAGTTCATCAAATCTTTCTTTACGATCGTCTCGAATAACATACGACATTGATTAGGCCTTTGTAAATCGAGTGATAATTTGAGCGCGTCGGTGTATTTACCCTTTAAATACAATTGTTCAATGTGTGTATCTTGTATAGCCTTATTCTTCTTTATCGTCTTTATATAGGGTTAAATCATAATGTGTGTAATGATATGTGTGTGCGTTGGGGGTATGAGTGCGTGTGTGTGTGGGGGAGGGCGGGGAGGGTATGTAGAGTATGTATATGTGGTGTGTATGTGCTGTATGGAGTATGTGTATGTTTAGTGTAGGTGAATTTAGCTTTGCAGGGAAAAGTGATGTATGAGTTGATGATAGTGTGTATAATTAATTAAAAAATTTTGTATACTATATTCTAGAATATTGTGTGTAAAACGTGTTTAATATATTTGATATCTTATCTAGATCAAACTTCTACTTATTACGGTTTGTGTCTAAATTAAAAATTACTTATTTTACCTTTGACTCTTCAATCATTATATCAGAAATATCTTTCCAAAAATAAACTTTTCCATCTGCTCCACCAGATAGGAGATATTTATCATAAGCGCTCAAACACCATACCTAAATGTGCATAATATATATATATATATGGTTTATTCTATTTCTATTTAATTAGATATAGTATGAACAATATTTGATATATATATTTATATATTTGATTCAATCTTTGTCTATTTACTAGATATAGTATGAATCATGAGCAATGTTTTTTTATTTCTCAAATGTGTGAAAACTAACCTTATCATCATGTTTCTCTATAGTTTGTGTGCATTCTGACGATCGTATTGTCCACACCTTAATAAGGCCATCTGACCCACAGCTCGCCAATTGCATTCCTTGCTTGATAAAGATAGCTTGTAAGACAGCCCCTGTGTGTCCCTGTTTATGAAGGGGATGGAAAATATAATGTGTTTATGTGTAAGATTAGTATATACATGTGTATAGATATATATGCATTTATATATAATTAAGATGTGTAATCCCAAGTATGTAGATATATATAGACTTAAGATATGCTTCTTTTAAAAAACATAAATATATAAATAAATTAAAAATGTGTATTTCTTGTGTGTTCAACTGACTTGAAATGTTTTTAAACATTCAAATGTGTGTACGTTCCATATTTTAATAGTCATATCAGCAGAAGTGGAGGCTAAAACTTGTTCAACAGGGGAAAATCTTACACACCACACACCTCGCTGATGGCCCTTTAACACACCTATTAATTCTAAATTATGAGCCTTCCATAATTTAATAGATCTATCTTGGCTGGCTGTAGCGATCATCTGATAATAATTATGTATATACAAGTGTTAACAGATATGTATAATCAAAGGGTTGCTTGAGTATGTATAGCGTCTGTAAAGCGCGTGTATACTGTGTGAATGTCGTGTGTATAGTGTTTGTATGTTGGGTGTATAGCGTGTGAATATTATGTGTATAGTGTGGGCGTAGATGTATATATACATAGTGTGCAAACCTTTTCATGAGTAGGTAGAGATATATCAATATCATTTATATCCTTTGTGTGTGCACTAATAGAACGTGTAGATCGATTAATGGTTTGTATGTCTTTGAAGTTTTGCTGAAGTTTTACACTCCAATATTTTATAGATAAATCTTGACCAATTGAAAATAGTGTTAGTGTGTGGGGTGAGTTTGAATTTTCTTTTTGAAATGATTCAAAAATTACACCAGTGACTGGACCAATATGACCTGCTAATTTAGCTAGGCAAATTTGACTTTCTTTTTCCCACAATCTAATGGTTTCATCTTTAGAACCAGTGAGAAGAAATTTGCCACAGGGTGATGTGTGTGTACACAAGACAATGTCAGTATGACCTACAAAGGGTAATGCACAGGGCCCATGACTGAGTGACATAACGTACACATTTTTGTCTCCATTTAACAATGTCATTTGACTCGGTGTATCTGCCTTATTGCTCGGTGGGATAAAATCACAATGAATGATATCCTCTAGTTTACCAAGAAATTGATAATGTGTTTTGAAATGGGGTAAAGAAATAATTGAGATATTCAAATCAACTCCAATTGCAAGAAGTGTTGAATTTTCAACACAATGAATCTGAGATATCCCCCCAGAATTGACATGACATGTGTCTATCGTCTATAGAGTAATAAAGAAAAATTTTAGGTTGATGTATGTGTATGTTTGTGTAAGAATATGATATAATATGAGTTATGTGGTAGCGTATGAATTATTGAGAAAATTGTATACGATGAATAGGTATGTATATATATATTGTGAGAGAAATTATTATGTGCGTGTAGGGTATGAGTTGATACGGAATATAGTATGTATATGTGTGAAACAAAAAGAAGACTAATGGAATATATGATAAGTGTGTCTATACAAAGATAAGTTATGAGAGATGTAACTACATAGTATTTAGACGACGAAGAGTGCTAGATCATCATAATTGGTCTAATTAGTGTAAATATATGAAAAAAAAAATTATGCTCTAATAAATAAAGAATAATTTCACCTTCATTATTGATTTGTTAATAGGGTTGATGATGGATATTGTTCCTTTTTCGCCTGTGATAAGTATGACCCATGAGGGTGGTGTATCTCCCTCTGATTTTTTCTGTCGTTTAGGCGATTTAGTTGATGAAATTGCATTATTGACTGTGCTATATGGTAAACAAATTAAACTCTCTATCTCATCCTCAAGAATTAATTGTTGAAGTGGTTTCAGTGTGTGAAGCTTTGAGTTTTTTGGTGTGTATGTGTGTATTCCAAGATCCCAAATATTGAGGATTTTGTCCCTCCCTGCTGTAATCAGCGCACCAAGTGATGAGTTCTGTACATTGAGTGATATGGTTTGCATAGATATAATGGAGCTTAGGTGATCTTCATAAGTTGTTACACACTGTGATTCTAAAACATTCCACATAAATAATTTTCCTCCTTCACACCCAGAGAATAACAAATGTTTTTGTGAATGGTGAAATCTGAAAATGAATATAAAACAATAAGGATGAGAGACTTATTAGTGTTAAGTAGTATTGTGATTGAATTATGAATACTTTATGGATTTGCTTCTTATGTTGGATAAATCAGTGTTTCATCCTTAGTAAGATTGCTCAAGTATTAAATAAGATATGTTTCTTGTTTCAATATATGTACATACTTGATCTGTGTAATTCTTGAGCTATGAGAGGTGAAATTATAAGACGTTTGAGAATTATCAATAAAATCAATCCTAATGTTGCCATTGACACTGCCAGATGCAATAATGGATGAAGAATTGTTTATGCAAATAGCTCTTATGTAGCTGTTGGGGCCCTAAAAGAAAAAAGTATAAATGTGAAATTAAGATAAGGGGTCATTTATTATTAATGATCTATCGATCACCAAGACATGGTCTCTTATAAAACATTAAGCAAGCTCATTTTCATATATTGGTAGAGATGAACACTGATCTAGAAAGATTAAGCTATACCTTCCAGTGGTTAATCATCTCGGCTGATATGGTCAGTTTATTGAATTTCTCTTGGGATTCCTCGGTACCATAAGGAGCCCCATAAGTGAGCTTCCAAAGCCGAATTATGTAACTCCTTCCGGCGGTTATTAGGAGCTCACCATCTTGGCTAGCTGTGAAAGCAAGGAGGCCTTCATCTTCATAAAAATTGCCCTCTGCTCCACCCAATGGTATTCTTAAAGGGATTTGCTCATCACTTAGGACCGATTTGGTGTCAAGTAGGTCAAGGGTACTCGATTCAATCTGGAGTATGCTCAGCTTATTCTCATTGGAGCAGAATAGGAAGTGTCGCTCAGCACACAAGTGAGAAGCTAAAATATTCGAGTGAAACGGACCATAGTAATTTAGGGCCTCATAGGAACTAAGTATCATCGGGAGAAAACAAATCTTTGCTGCCCTTTGATCGATAAACGTGCTTGGTAGTAGTGAATGTAGAGATATTATATTACGGGTGTCAACTATTTATTTTGATAATTAATTAAGCATTAATCATCCTCTAAGTATTCATTCCAAAATCGTTCATAGAAGTTGATGAATTGATTTGGAGTGTTGTTAACGATTATTTTATCTTGATTTGAAACTTGTTTCAGTTCTTGCAATACTTACTTATTGTTTTGTATAGCTCTAAGCTAGCTAGAATTCATTAAAAATTTCTGAGTTTGTTTGTAGTACTTGATTTTCTGTATAGTGTTAAAGATAGCTTCAAATTCATTCATAAAGAAGAAAATGAGGATGAATATTTTTTGGTATTTCAGAGGTTTATTTGAATAGACTTCATGATTTCGTATAAGGAATCGATCATCACTTAAATAAATGATTATGTGCAGTTCTCAATTCATCAAAATCAACTCGATGATTTGCGTCAATTAGAGAGCTATCATAGTATACGTTCAAATGAATTAATAACAATTGCAGTTAACTAACTAATGTATTCACATGAATTTTAAGGCTTTGAAAGGTTACATTATTTTTCCAATTAGATATTTTTCTATGTGCCGTTCAATGAAATATAGCACAAAAAATTGTACAAATTTGCTGAGCTCAAAAATTTCACTACTGTGACTCTCTTAAGTAAGCCAACTATATCTTTACTTCTTTAAAAATTGTTAACTCAAAATAGAAAAATCAAAATCATAAAAAAAATAATTTCTGGCTCCGAACTGGAAATTAATTATGTATTGAAAATATTGTATTTATATTGATGTTAAGAATCAAATCTATACTACAAGATTGCTGCTTAGCTATTTGGAATAATTTGAAATGTATAAAAAAATTTGTAATCAAAACCAAACTCTCCAAACGAATAATTCACTTGGACTAATTAGTGTTGTTGGAAAAAAATAAAATAATCCAAGTTTGAAAGAAGACTGCATGAAAAATTAGCTGATATGCTTTCAAATGAAATATCTTGATATTCAAAATATGACAAATCTATACTTTTCTTCGAATAATTAAAATTTTTCAAAACTTATATTTGTCTTTAGATTATTAGAATTTAACAAAATTCACGTTTATCTTCATCCTATAAACTAATTTGACTTTACAACAATAATTCATATTTAGTAATTAAACTTCAGTGAAAATTTGTTTATTTAGTTAGGATATTTAAAGTTTAAAAATTACAAGGTGTCAACAATACCTCAGTTGATAAGCTTGTATATAAAATCACTGATAAAACTCTAATAAAATTGATAGCTGGGGTGAATTAATTTTTTTCAAAAGTCAAATCGTCTCTCAGTGAGTCAATTTAGTGTGTAACATATACCTCCGATAGAATTGAATTCAAGTTTTAATTAATTGGGATTTTAACTAAAAAATTATTTATAAAGAAATTATCATAGCAAGAAAATTTTTTCCTGCTAAACTCTGGTTGATGCTTAGCCTTAATCATTAATATATACTTTGTTTCTCAGTAATTTGGCTTGTTCCTGCTTAATAAGGCATAGATATCTTAATATCTAAATTAAATCTTGGCTATATGTGTCTTTACCTTTTGTTGATTTGTTCAAAATCCGATATAAAACTTTTTGTGTTAAGTATGGTTGTTCCCCCTAGGATTACCTGACAATTATTGTTAGCATTGAACTCGGAAACCATTTTGGCTTCCTCATAAGTTGCACCACCGATTATGAAGATGATTATCTGATAAATAATGAGTAATATCAATTGGGTATAAGGCACAAGTTATATGATTATAAAATTGTCTACAAACACTTTAATAATCACAAGGTGGCATAATTACATTGGCATATTTCTCCTTGGATGAGCTTTGCGAATTCAGAGAGTTAATAATTGGGAAATTAGTATCCTTTAATTTTCCTATTTATGATAATTTTCGAATAATAAAAAATTAACTAGTTAAACAAAACAGTATAAGGCGTAGTATTTATGTATAAAATTGGACTCCACTACCTTTATATAAAGAATCTACAAGTGTGGCCATTAAAGGTTGATGCTGAGTAAAAACATTGTTTGTACCCTAAGAGAAAAATAATCTTTTTAAGAGCAAATTAAAAATTTTATTGAAATTTTGGACCTGTAGGGTCCTTTGGATAGTGGTTTTTGCCATATCAAGAAAGTTTTTGCTCTTGAATAATTCACCACTTCGGCTAGAAGATCCTGCATATTCGAGGAGGCTGTCTAAAAGCTGGACCTAGAAAATCATTACGCTGGATTAGATTAAAGCTCAGAAATATTTTAGATTTATTTACTTGTGAGTTGTCGAAGCCTTTTTGAGTCATGATTTTCTTAATTCTACTTATAGATGGATCACCCTCGTATCTTAAATAATAAAAAAAGTAATGCATGATTGGTTAAATAATGATGTATTGAGTACATAATTTTTAGAACCAAGATTAATAGTTAATTCTAAGTGGTGACTTATTTTAAATTGTATATAAATTTAACCTCAAGCAATATAGTAGTGATAATCTTAATAGTTCGAATTGAGGTGTGCCTTGTGGTGAATCCAATTTTTTCATAACAATATTAAAATGCTCTTGCATATTGTTGTGGCATGCAAGCTCTTGCTCAATCTGAGAAACTTCGATTAAATTGCGTTTAGAAACTAAGTTGGATAATAGATGCACCGTATCAACGTGTTTTGAAACATTTCCTAAATTAAAGTTGAAAAAAAGTTGATAATTTTTGATAGTTATTCCGATTTAAAGGGACTGTTTTAGTAAAACCAACCACTCATTTTTTGATAATCTGGAAACATATCTAGAAATTTTATTATATCTTCAACAGATTCGAGCTTGGAAGTTTGTGGTTCCTGTATATAAAATGCGGAGTATTCAAGCAATTGTTCTAATTAATCATAATGTCGATTACATGTTTTTGATATTCTTCGAGGAGTTGCTTTATTGAGATTCCCAATTGACCAAAGCTTGCTGTATAGTGCTGTTTATTAAAATGTAAATAATATATTTTAGTTAAATTTTGGAGGTTAATCTCACGTCCTTATAGAATGAATCCGAGAAAGGGCTCATCAATATCTGTTTAGATGATTTATTGGTCTCAGTAATAGTTAATCTGTTGTTTTCTATACCTATGAGCTCATGGATCATTGCCTAGGGATTAAGGTGAATAATTAAGTTCATTTAAAGTTTAAAAAAGTTTTAAGATTGAAAAAAGATACCTGGTAGGTCCACTGATTAAGTAGAGGTGTTATGGGATCATCCCTTCGGTCTAAAATCAGAAGCACAGTATCCTTCTGCGTTTTTGTCGGGTAAACATCTGGATATTTAGTAATAAGGGATTAAAAAGAGATGACTGGATATTAAAAGGGCTAGAGTACCTTCAATGTTATTGACTGAATGTATGGAATAAGAAATGCTGGCACTTCCCTCAAATAACTTTGCTTCTTCGCTAAGTTTTGTAGATAATTGCTTTGCTACTCTTGAACAGATCGAACTATTTTTAAGGAAGCGAATTGTTGGTTTTATACGTAATGAACATAGTACAGCAAATAATCCATCGATTATTCGATTGTAATTAATCAAATCATGATTAGACCAGGAGAGAGGATCATGTATCATGGTAGCAATATTTTCCAGGTTCAAGCTAAAAAGGTCATTGTTTAGGGCATAAATATCAGCAAAAACCTCATGAACCTCCTGCACCAACTCGAATTCATCATTGCGCGCTAGCGCTTCTAACTCTACAGCAGGTACAATGTTGGTGAAATAAAGATGATATTCTGAGTAGAAAGGATGCTTAAGCTCTTCATTTAATTTTAGGAAGTTATTGCTTGTTGGCCTTATGAAAAAAATAGCTTTAAGATGTCTAACTGATTCTCGAGTAGGAGAGTCAATGCGTTCAACCAGAAATACCTCTTTCTCTAATATTTGTGTTTGTGTATAAATGAGTGATATCATCCCAGCTGTTTCTGAATCCAGAATGAGTACTTTAAGCCCAGAGGTTCTATCCATCATTGTGCGGATGTATTCCATTTGAGCTAAATGAATGTCCATTGCACCCATCTTTGTATTATGGGGGATCATAAATTATTTAGTTTAGCTGTGTTCAAAAATAGTTTTAGTTTAATATAAAAGGATTAAACAATGTAATTGCATCTCTAAAGATACTAATAAATGTAGCTAAGTAACCTCCTGGGATCAGATATAGTTGCTTGGCTTTTTTTTGACTACCTAGTTTAGTTCTAACCACTGCTTAATTGCAAGTGAGCCAATTAGATTTTCAAAAGTATTCTGTTCTAGTTAGCCTTATTCATTGCTCAATTTTCATAAAAACATTGGTTGAGTTAAAACAATTTTGCTTAGTGAAGATCAATTATGGTCTTAAAGTCTATTAAAAGGTCGACTACTTTTACCACACTAATTTGACTTCAAGCTTTAGATAAAATCACTACTAAATTATAACTCAAGGCGTGGCTACACATACAACATAGTTACATATTTTCAGTACGGACATTATCTTGACTTTATGGAGGTTTTAAATTCCAACAGTTTACACACAAGTATAAGCAACTGCAGTTAACACGTTGCATAAAATAAAGTGTGATATCAAAGATTCAGGAGTGCTAACGGCTTTATACATAGCCTTGAAAATTTTAACATTGAATTAGCAAGAGAAACAGTCACACTTGGCTTGTTTGGACCCAAATCTCAGTAAACTTATTTTATATTCTGTTTAATTTAACTTATTCAATTATGAATTGTAAAACTTTTCCTATATGATACTTAATTAAGACATATCCCATGCCATCTTAGGTACCTTATTGTTATTGTTATCAAAAAGCTTAAATAAAGTTACTTTAATTCTTTGTGAGAGCTTGCAAAACTATCTATCCATTAATTTGATAAACTAATCATAGGCTTTCAATACCTAATTTCCAACTTAATATTTTCTTACACTAACTTTTATAAATAAGCTAATGAGTTTACTTCATAAAACCTGACAAAATAGCCATATAAACAATGCCAGTTTAGGACTGAAAAACACCAAAAATTAAGAGTGGGTTAAGTAAATCTTTGATTTTTTATAACTAATTGGAAAAGTTGTAGTTGGGCTACCTCCTAATTTATTGTATTTTAAAGTTTTTGTAGCAATTTGAGCGCCATCATTCATAGTTCATACCTATAATAATCTAGGAATGAATATGTGCGGCCAGAAGGTGTGCTATCAACAATTGTAGAGCCAAAATTCTAATTCTTTATATATCAGTACATTACTAACAATTCTACTAATGAATCTTGTTTCGAGCTTTACTAATAACAAATAGAACAACGAATTGAAATAATAAATGCACTTTTAATCGGATTACAAGCTTGAGAATTTCTTTTTAATTATAGAAATCAAAATTATCCCATATCCTTTAATTTCTTAAGTTTCCCTTTTGACATATTTTAACCCTTTTTATATTTTTTAACAAGTTAGAAATTTCATTAAGCTGTAAATCCCTAAATAAATCACTGGAGAAATAATTTTAGAAAAGCTAATAGGCTCCTCAGTTTTAAAAGTTTCAGGTTCTCCATTTTAATAATATACATGTGAATTATTTCTAACCACATGTCATATTTAAACTTTCTTAACCCTAGTAACTCAGCATTAACAAATTTAGATAATATACAAATGTATTTATGACTCTTTTAATCAGCCATTACAAGCTAATAATCTGTAACATTGAATTATTTTGAGGTCAAGTTGTTTTTTGTGAATTAATATAACACTTTTCATTAGCTTATATATATTGAACATAGTATGTATATTCACAAAAAAGAGCCTTAGAAATAACCAAGCCCTAGTTAATTCACCTACAAAAATGGGCCCTAGAAATAAACAAACACTAGCTAATTCAACTACAATGACTGATAAAAGTTTAAAAACAGAGGAATTTTCCAAGGAACGGCAGCGGCGGCTTTACAACATATGGGGTGATAGTAGTATGATCCAAAAATTCAGCGATAGGGTTAGCAACTTCGAAAAATTTTAGAAAATCTATTATAGAGCTATGTTTCCAAAAGTTTTTAAATAAATCGAACTAATTCTTGTGGTTGTGACTTATTCCCAATTTTATTTAAAAATATTGATATTTTATAACTTGATAGTTTATCACTAATAATATATTTTCTTTCTTTTTAGACTCTGGATGTCGATGAACGCACACGATTAGATATGCAACAGAGATTTTCACAAATAATGGCAACGTGGAAGACTTTTTACGAATCAGCTCATTGGACACTATGGTGTACAACTACTTTTAAAGTGTCAAATATGGGGGTATGGGGTCAAGATAATTGGCATGAGTACACTATTTTTAAATGTAAAAATATAAGCTTAACTTAAGATAAATTTTATATAGCATTTATTATTGTAATTAATTACAGCCAAAATGAGTAGTCTTGTACGGTTTCATGACTGGAATCGTACTCATCTTTTGCCTTTTCGACAAGCTCTAGAAAAAGCAGTTCTGAACTATGTTGATAGAGATCATTTCGATTACCTATGTATGCTTTATAGCTGCTTAAATATTCAATGGTAAGATTTGATCTCTTTTACATTTATTACCTTATTTTGTAATTTAATATGTCCTTTAGGTATTTATGGTGGATTATAAATTCAAGCACTGCAATAAGACTTATGAGATTTACCATTGGTTTATTATCTACTATAGAAAACAAAAGTGAAGGGTATCAATCTCTTTATGATTCAACATCAACCAATATAAAAAATCTCGAGATTTGCATTCCTACAATGATGGATAATTATGAAAAGGCAAAATCCAACTTGAAAAACATAATGAACATGCTGAAAACTTTACCACAAAACACCGCTACCGAAAGAGCAATCGAAATTGGTATAGGGTCAATAAACAGTAATGAAATGAGATTCGCGGTAAGGCAATGAATATGATTAATAACTTTCTATGGAAACAAGTTTATTTAAGTATATTATTATATTTAGGGCATTTCATTAACGGAAATTGATCAAAATAACCTTCTTGAAACAAATTTTCAATTGGATACAATTAATTCGGACATTACTAAAACCCATAAAGAAACTCGACTTTCAATTAAAGAAATTATTCTAGAAGATAAAATAGTCTGGGCTAAAGGTAATACTTTAATGATAAACAGGCCTGTTAGCAAGTTGATCAAGGAGGTCATGAAATTTATAGAAAAAATTCTTAATAAAAAAGCCTGAAAAAAGTTGTTACTAAAATATTTCAAATTAATTGTGTATTCGACCCAAGCTAAAAATAAGGAAACTGCAAATACGTCACATTTAAGATTGTTAGTAATGATTCTAAATATCAGTTCTATCATATCCATGATCTTCATCTTCATATATATCAGTTGTATCAATAGTCATTTCCTGTTAAAATAAAAAATACAATAAACTTGAGAGGAATTAGATAAAGAAAAAAATTAATAGCTACTTGATATTGCTGGTATTCGGAAATTAAGTCTTGGACATTGTTTTCAGCTTCAGCAAATTCCATTTCATCCATTCCCTCATTAGTGTACCAATGAAGAAAAGCTTTTTTACGGTACATTAGTGAAAATTGATCACTGATTCTCTTGAACAATTCTTGAACAGCTGTAGTATTAGCTATGAAAGTTACAGCCATTTTCATTCCTTTTGGTGGGATGTCACAAACACTTGATCTGAAATATTGTTGGAAATGAAGATAAGTTGTGTGTAAAAAAGGTAATTGAAATAAAATTACTTTAAATTATGAGGGATCCACTCAACAAAGTAGTCATTGTTTTTATTTTGTACATTAATCATCTGGTTTTCGACGTCCTTGGTTGAAACACGACCTCGGAACATTGCGCATGCAGTCAGATACCTTCCTTGATGTGTATCGGTTGCACACATTACATTACGACTGTCAATCATTTGTTGAGTTAGTTCTGGAATTGTTGTTGCTCGATATAGCTGAGATCCCCTACTTGTAAGAGGAGCAAAAGTAATGAGAAAGAAGTGTAGGCGGGGAAAAGGGACAAGATTGACAGCCAATTTTCTCAAGTCGCTGTTTAATTGTCCTGGAAATCGAAGACTACAAGTTACGCCACTCATGGCAACGCTTATTATATGGTTAAGGTCATCTAATGATTAAAAAGAAAGAGAAAATATACATCAAAATTTTTCGAAAAAAAAATAAAGTGGTTCTTACTAAAGGATGGGTTCATGATCTGGAGATTTTTGTGGCAGATTAAATGTAGGGCTTCATTATCGAGAACTTGAACAGCATCAGTATTCTCGATAAGTTGATGAATAGACAAAGTAGTATTATATGGCTCCAAAACAGTGTCACTCAACTTTGGTGAGGGGAATACTGAGAAAGTTTCCATCATTCGATCACTGTACTCCTCACGAATTTTACAGATCAATAAAGTGCCCATACCACTTCCTGTACCACCCCCCAAGGAGTGGACGACCTGTTGGAAGTATTAAGTAGTTAAAGTTATTCTTTTTGAACTCTGCTATATGATGCTATGCAAATGAATACCTGAAATCCTTGTAATGAGTCACAATTTTCGATTTCTTTGTGGACTACGTCTAAGACAGAGTCTATAAGTTCAGCTCCCTCGGTATAATGACCTTTAGCCCAATTATTGCCGGCACCACTTTGACCGAAAATGAAGTTATCTGGTCTAAATAATGATCCAAATTTCCCAGATCGAACACTATCCATTGTTCCAGGTTCAAGATCCATGAGGATTGCACGAGGAACATATCTACCTCCATTTGCTTCGTTAAAGTATACATCAATTCGTTCTAACTGGAGATCAGTTTCTCCTTCATAGCTTCCCTCCTAAAAATAATCAGGATATGAATTATCAGAATAAAAGAAAAGGAAGCCTAATAGGCAGTAATTGCAAACAGCTAAAGAAATTCAAATAGATCTTAGCTTGAAACCATAAGTTTACCGGAGAGATTCCATGTTCATCGGAAATATGCTCCCAGAAACTAGCACCAATTTGGTTGCCACATTGGCCTGCTTGTATATGAACAATTTCTCTCATTTTATGCACGGGATGAATAGTTGGAACAAAATTAAATTGAAATAAAGGTTGTAAAAATATTAAAAATCTTGTCTATACTAATTGTTTGTCAAATGCTCTGTGTGGAAAGTCATGTATATGTATCATGTAATATAATATTCAAAGATGGTTGTTTAATAAGAAGAACTCAATAAAAAATTAGCATGTAAGATAGTTTTTAAGTCTAATAATGTCATTATTAGGTTTATCTGTGTGACGAGTAGAAAGATGGAAATTTTAAGCCCAAGTTTTAAACTTTGACGGCTCTAAAATATAAAAATTTTCGAAATACGGAAACTTTATTATATACAAAATCGGTGTTACTTTTTTTCTTTTATACCAAATTATGATGTTATTATAATGTAAAGAATGGCACTTTTGTAACAGATGGAACATAGTTCCAGTGGAGGTTTGAGGCAAATGAGCAAATGATATACAGCTAACAGCATTAAGTTGAGCAAATCATACTTAGCTTAATAGTTAAACTTAATTTGGCCCCTTGAAAAAGCGAGCCAATTGAAGTGTGTATATGCAGCATAGTCACATTGTTTTAATTAAGTGCTAGTTTTTCTTGTGAGTTAATTAGCTTCTTCAAGCTTGTGCTTAATGAATGGCATTCTAAATAGAATTTATGTGCTTTTCTTAATCACATGTAATCTGAAAAATGAGTCATGTATATAACGCACTCATGGTTACGCAATTGTTAGATTGACTAAGTTGGCTAACATTTAGAATTTAATCTCGTATGAAGCTTCTGTTTTAGCTTGTAATAACAATAGCATCCTATAGACTTGTAAAGTGTTTCATAACAGATATAATGCCATTAAAAAACTACAAAACATGATCGAGTTGCTACTCAAAATCATAATTCGATGGAAGACTATTGCTTTGTTTTAAATAACTTTCCTTTACAAATTTGCCTCCCAAAGCTACTTAAATCTTTTATAAATATGCTTTAAAAAGGTGATATAAGATTTGAGAATGAAACTTTAGCTTGTGTGAAAGTATGCAATAAGTTCACAACCTTAAATTTGAATCATAGTTAAACTCGCAAACAACACTTTTTTGAAGTCAACTTAAAATAGCGCACATTCACAATAAAAAGCAGTCCTCTTAACCAAACGAATATTCAAATACTGTATGTGTATGTATGTGTAGTGTAGTTCATGCTATGAGACGAATTTAACAAAATGGACAGTTCTAGATTCGAATAAAAAGCTTTATTAAATAAATAAAATTGGACTTAAGCACTAGTTTTTACAAACAATCAATTCAATAAGCATCCACATTATAATAAATTTTGATAAATTATAACAATTTTTATTACGCTAGCTAGTGCAGTAGAGATATAGCTTGAGAGGAAATTGTTTTCAAATCATGTTTTACCTAGGTATCAAATGTTAGAAAAACCAAATATAATTAATAGGCAAATAAAATTAAAATAACTATTTGGGAACTACTCTGGGGTAAGACTTGTCGAATTAATTTTTTAGAAAGTTGCTTAAAACATACTTCATTTCAGTTCTAAATTACGTTTACATTAAAGCCTATCAGATCGATTACTCATAATAGAAAAAGTCTAAAACTTAGTAATTCTTTTGAAATTTCATTTGGCTAAAATAAACTATTAAAATATTTTTTTTAAATTCTTAGCGACACTCAAGACAATGGGTATAAGAGTTGAAGTTAAAGACTCGAAAGGAAAAAAAAGCTATGCTTATGAACTCGAAAGATGGGACACTATCCACACAGTTCTAAAATATGTAAGCTTTTACTATGCCAAACCTCCATAAAAAATTAAATTTACAATTACAATTTGTAGATTGCAATAAAAGAGGGACAGAATGTTGATAAAATTGGTGAGCTGTCACTTAAGGGTGATATTTTAAGTCAGACTATGCCTCTAGATCAAGTGAAATTGAAGGCAGGAGCAGGTAAAGTGGATTAAACAAATTTCTAATATTTCTCTAGCTTTTTATTCCATATATTTTTAGAAACTATCAAACTTGAGTTGACTCCGACACAAATTAGTGAGCTAAATGAGTTTGGCTTTTTTATTCTGAACTATCTATTAATATTCCTGGGTAGATAGCGACAATTTCATATTGAAGGATAAAGATGATCAAGCTGTAATAATGTTTACAGTAAATCTCAAAAGAAATGAAACTTCAATAAATTTAAAGCTTGAGAAGAAAGAATTAACTGTTAGGCTTAAAATGTACTATAACTTAATAATCATTGTAATGATTGTACTTTTCAGACTGAAAGAGTTTTAAAGGAATTAATAAAGACAACAGGACCTTCATATATTACTGAGATATATGAGGATAATATGATAATGTTTCCAAAAGGTGTTACTTATGGTCCAGAGCTTAATGTAAAAGATCAACTTATGAAATTATTGCTAAAATTGTAACCCCAATGGACGCCCTGTTTCATTCATATCTTTATGTTTTTAGAACAAAAGTATACAAAATTTGGTAGAGAGAAAAACTAAAGCCAGCATAGACTGTTATCATGAAGAAAACCCTATTAACTTATCAATCAAAATTGTGACCTGTTTTGGTAACCCTAAATTCTAGATAGTTATTAATTTTCTCACAAGTCTCTTTCCTAAAATATTAATTTTTGTAGGCCTCAAAACGCTCCATGAATTTGTGCTGAATATGAGACCACATGATCTTATAGATACTTTATTACAAAAATTATGTGAATATATGAGCCAATCAGATAATAATAAAGTAAAAAATGCATCACATACAAAAGAAAAATTACTAATAAAAATCAAGGCAAGCTTCAAACAATTAGGAATTTTTAAATATTTTATAAAATAATACATATTATATCTTTATTTTTACTTCAATTATAATTATTTGAAATGACAGTCAATCAAGTTTAATGCTGCCAAACAGCGCGAAATTAGAAAGAAACTAGGCATAAATTATGAAACTCAATGGCTAAGAAATTACAAATTAAAGGACAACGACTTGATAAAAGTTTTTGTTTAAATCCTAGATTTTAACTGAGCGCTTAGATTCATACTTAAAATTATAATTTTAAGTACAACTTTTTTGCAAGTTTCAGAACTGCAATAATTTATAAATGGTATTTATTTTTTATTATTAAAGTCTAAAAAAATTAATTTTTTACATTTTTCAATTTTTATTATTTTTAAGATTTGTAGAAGCTAAGTTAGATTAATCTCACTAATAAGCTAACTATATTGCATAGTTTTACCTCATACATCCAATAAATTTTAAATTTCGAGTTTTAAGTTATAGAAATAAATTTAAATCATTGAAATAAAACGCACCTTTAATCTTCATCAAGTAACAATGCATAACAAAAAAATTTTTTTGAGCTTAGTAATTTTTGCACTACTATCCCTTGGAAGTGCTCTAAGCTCATCACAAACAAAAGCAAGATCATTTTTAAGTGAAAAGTCAGGTATGAAAATTTTAGTTGATAAAGCCTTGTGAAATAATAATTTTAACATTTTTAAAAAATTATTCACAGAAGTGATAGCTCCACAGGGAATCGCATCGATAAATAAACAAGTTCACCCTAAAATAATACAAGCATCTAGTAAGATTCAAAATGTGATATTGTCCCTGCAAAATGCCTACCAGAAAAAGCAGACTTGTTCACCAAATGTTTATAAACCGAGGCAAATTAGGCCTCCTAGAGCAGGTTTATAAAAGATAGCATAAAGTTTTTGTGTATTATAAATCTTTTAATTTTTTTAATAAATATTTTCTCAGCTTTTTCATACGAGTCGAAGCCTATTCTGACACCCGAATCTTTCCAATTCAAACGTTTTATGTCACCCAAGCGGGTGCTAAGATATTCGGGAATTGCTGAAAAATCACCAAGATTAGAGCTAGAAGTTGAATTTAAGGATTACTTTTACTACATTTTTCGTCCAATGATTTCAAGATACCTTCAAAAACATAAAGCTAATGAAACTGACTATAGTGATATCCCAACGGCATTGAATTATAGTATAGAAGATCTTTTGAAAACGCAGCCAAGTACTTACTGTTGTTTAAGCTCTAGCATGATAGAAAAAAATACTATTTAATTTTCTGGCAGATTTAGCAAACCTGATACCATCAAAGGTTGAAATAGAGCTCTTGCAACCTAATGCTATGAATCCTATGGGTCGTGCTTATATCAGAAAAGGAAAAATTCCAAAGATTAAATGGCATGTTTTGAAATCAGATTCTCCTTTTTTGTTTTTCATGATATCAACAAAATTTGGGTTAGTCTTTTTTAGAATGTAAAAATATTTGTGACTACTCTTTTATATTGCAAAACCTATTTTAGACCAATATTACATTTCAAGAGCTACAATACCACACTGAAAAGGTGGCACTCCAAAACAACATTCTTTCATACTAAGAAAAATCGTTTTCAATATCAAAATATTAAGAAAATCAAAACTAAGATAGCAGATGACATTGATGACTTTAAAGCATATTGTTCAAAAGATCAAAAATTTCAATTGATAAAAATTAAATGAAACTTAATGTTTTATATATAGTTATTATGGGATTTTTTCATATTATATGTTAATAAAAAACTAATGATTTTGTAAATTTGGTTGAATTTTAACGACTTCAAATTACAAAAACTTAAAATTTTTCAACAAGGCTAATTATTATTTAAAATTGCTTAACATTTCATAGTGAAACTCAATCTTTGTATAGGCAAATTTAACATGTCTGTGAGGTAGCAACTGTCCTATAGATTTAAGTTTTTTCTCGATTGTCCTCTACTAATTGTGGCCAATTGACCTTTAAAACTAATGTTACAATCGTTTGAGCAATTTAGAGCATGATTTATACCAATTAAGTTAAGTATTATTGCCCATAATTGTCTAATAAAATATCTCAATAAAAAAATAATCTACATTTATGATTTTCCGGACCGGATTAGAATCCAAAAGATTTTTGAAAAACCAACCAAATCAACATTCTAATCAAGAGATAATAATAAGCTTGTTTTATTGTCGCCTAATTTAGGTTTGCAATACCAAATTACAATCTGTAAAAAAGTTCATTTTCAAGCTGATTAATCTTTTAATAGCCCCGTGATTAGGTAAACTATTATTTCATCAAATTTTATTAAAAAATATTATCTACTTTCTGAAAATGATTTAATATAGATAAACGAAAAGGCTTTCGAATTATCAAATTGATTTTTCGGGGTCACCTTTAAACTTTACAATGAAGAATTTTGTTTGTCCTTTTATGATACGACTATAAAGTGATATGCACATGTTACTAACCCACCAATCAGCTCCACAACCTTTGTAACTCTTTGCTTGCCTAAGTTAATTTTAAGTTTATAATTATTTACTTAAGTAGCTTTGTTTTCGATTTTTGCTACATAAAATTTCTTTCTCAGGCATCAATAGCTCTCCTTTTATTTTTTACCAATGCTCAAATACATTTTTATAAGAGAAAGTTATATATATATATATATGTCTTTTGTTATACATTATCAATAAAACCTAAATTAAGCATAGCATTTTAGAGTTTAGCAATTTACAATAAAGTTGTACTCAACCTTAATAGAGGCTTGCTTTTAAGATTTACAATATTGTGCAATTAAATAATTTAATACCTTAGACTATGTTACTCTGATAATTCTGTTTTGCTATCTTGGCTTATATTTATAATTACTTCATATACTTTAGAATACGATGATATAGGCTACGTTACTTATCAACTATGCTTGTTTGTTTTACTATATTTCGATCATAGCTATTGTGTTTCATGTATTATAACTCAAATTAGTTAGCTAGAAATGCATAGCATAAGTTCATACAAAATAAATTAATTCCATAAAGTTTTAATTTAAATATAAAGTTTAAAGTTTTATACTACCATATACATGTCTTCGACCTTGTAAGAAATTCTAGTGTAAAAATCAGGAAAATGAGCCTGAGAAATGTAGAGCGACTTTGATTATCATTAACAATTGTGTAAAAGTGGAATTAAAAATAAAAATTTTTAAAAAAATTTATCAAATGATAATATTCTATTTGTACTTAAAAATCAGCAAAATTAGTGTTGAGTTAATAATCAGTATTATTATGTAAAACGATGAGCTCAAAATTATGTCATTTCGAGCGATTAATAAAACTAAAAGGTATTGATTAAATTATACTTGTAGCTTTTCAATTATGTCTTTAATAATTTTCAAGAATCAAAATTGGGTAAATGTGATTATCTAAACAGAACCAGCTTCATGTTTCTCCTTAAACACAAATCACTTCTTATTCAAAATTAGGCTCGGATGATGGGAATAGTTAAGAAGCTTTACATCAGTTCCTTAACTATTTATATGGACGGTTTTTTTTAGAATTTTACTTTGGTCCAAGGTTTAAGTGGAAAATACAGGTTTGTGCGAGGTAGTTGATCGATTCCAGATTTTTATATACAAAAATATGGATCTTACTATACATGTCAGTGAATGAACTGTATCTTTGGATAATAATGCAAAAAGAAAATATTGTAGACTAAACTGATTAAAAAATATAATATAATGCATGAATAAATAAGCAGTTTAGTCATTATTTGACATCACTGAGATAAATATTACTAACAAAAACTCTAAGTACTGAAAAGTCTTTTATATAAGAATTATGTAGGGAGAACCAAAATAGCATGCAAAAAATATTATAGAATATGCAAAAGAATTTCTTCATAGAGGAATATAGTTAATTTCTTTGTCTCGAAAATTCGAAGGTTACAAACAACTTCATAATATGATACATAAAGTCATAATATGAAATTATCTATTTATTTCAAAAATCATGAAAGCAAGTGAAGCATCGAAAAAATCTTGCTTATAAAAAAGAGATACTTTATAAACAGGCTGAATACATTTGAAAATGTGATATAATTAATGAATTATATAAAGATGATGTATAATGGAGAATTAGATTCCACCCAAAAGTTTTATGAATTTTTATATCCAAGATATTTAGAAAATATTTTGACTATTGAATTAATTCCTAAGTAAAAAAAAATAAAATAAAAGCAAAATTGTCTATGGAAATATTGTATATAAATTGGAGCGGACATATATAAACAATTCAAATTGATAAAAATACAAATATATAATAAAGATTCTTTTAAGATAGAAAATTTTTTGTCGTGAATGAAGCAATCAAAAATATTTTTTATTGAATTATACATTATCGTTCAATATTCTAATGAAATTAATAATGCAGTGCAAATTGATTTGTTGAAAGAATTCCATCAATGCATGGTAGGGATTTAATGTTAGAAAACCCATAAATACTTTCATTACAAGTTCCCGATTGCATATTAGAAATTACATCCGATGAATTTCTAAGGGATCCATCAAATTGCCCCATATTATTTAAAATATTTGTGTCGGGAAATTTTTCAAAAAAGTTGCCCAATGCTTCAGCATTCGATTTCTTAGGATCGATATGTTGCCCTTCGTTGGGCTGCAAAATAGACGCTAGAGATTTCAAATTTTGTAAAATAGCTTCATTGAGAACGTTTTTACTTGCATTAGAGTTGTAGTTTTCTAACTGGTCCAGAGTATTAGAATCTTTAAAGTTTCCTCTCATATTCAAATTATTGGGCGATAAAGTCTTAGATTTGATAAAATCATAGTTCAAATGTAATTCGGAGGAAGATGGATGGCTAGTTGAGTTCAGAACTTGAAATGGATGAGAAGAAAAGTTGTCCTTTGAAAAGTAATCTTCAATATTTGCAGAATAATATCTATCTGAACTTTCAGTAACATTTGATATAACCGTAGTTTGTGGGTAATTTATGTTTGGATCTTGAAGTTTTGATTTTAAAATTTCGATTAAATTATCAAATTGTTCTGGATCTTTCGGTAAGTCAATTGGATCCCTTTGGAAAAAATCACTATCTCCTTCACGATTTTCACCTTTATGACTTTTACATGGCACTGGAAGTTGTACTAATAAAGTTTTTTAAAAATGTTAATTTATTGATTGTTTTTTCTTTTAAATTGTAAATGTCTTACTCAGGGTTTCGTGATATTTAGGTCTAAGTGAAACAGCATCGAGTCCATTTTCCAAACGCCAGGTATCGTATTCTTTATAAATTTTGAATAAAAGTTCTTCAACCATAATGCGTGCTTGAGAATAATTTGTATAATCTTGACAAGATATACATAGATGGAGCAGTTCTGGGGCTTCTGTATGTTTGATAAATGAATTTTACAAGAGTTCTTGATATAATAATCTTATCTGTGATTATATACCTTTTCTATTGTGCCCTTCGAGATAGCCAGATCCTTTTCCACGAAGCCTCAATTTAGACTTGGTTTTATTATGAATTTGTTTCATATTGATTCCCTACAATAATAAATGTATTTCATTGATCTTGTGGATAACGATGGAATGTTTACTTTACCTTGATACCAATGATTCGCTTGGCTACATCAAATCCATCATCGGGATCAATCTGGACATCATAGCGAACAGTATACTTTTTTACAATCTGCAAATATGTAATGTTATAAAAATCTTATTATCCCAAAAACTTTGAATAAAAGATTCTACCTTTGTTTTAAATTGAGATTCCTCTGAATAATCACTAGAATCATCATCGAGATTGTTGGATAGTGGTTGTACACGCAATGTACCAGCTATTCCTTTCAATGTCTATATGCAAATGAATAGATAAAAATATAGACTATTAAATTTCAAGAAGTAATTCTATATGTACCCTGCCATCAAGTTTCTCGATTGCTAGTGTAGCGGAGTTGTGGATCCTGTAGTCAATAAGTGCTGCATTTCCCTTCTTCAGCATTTGTACAGATTGGATAGAGCCATACCTTGAAAAAACCTTTTTAAAGACATCATAGAGGTAGTTGAGCAAATCTTTTTTTTATGCTTATAAAACTTTACCTGAATTAAGTCCCAAAGATCCATGTGGTAGATACTGCTTTGACTGTCTATCCAGACCAAGAGGGTGTCGTTTGTTAGGTTTAAACCATCTGTAAAAAGTTAATTTAAATTGTGGAGGTGCTTCTTTTATTTTATGGAAAATTGTATTATCAACTGTCTTTTAATATTTCTAATTCATACCCATATTGTTAAGGTTAATTCCAGCTAATTTTGGGTAAAAAGCTGGTGATTGTTGCTGGTGTAACATTTTTGAGTCTTCAGATGTGATCCAAAATGTTGTTTAAATCTCGTTCAAAATCAATTGACTCAGGCTTGCATTTAAAGAATTGGACATATGAAGTTTCGTAATCTTAACTTTCTTAATTTCTAAAATTGTTTTTTAAAAGAAAGAAGATAATGTTTTGGCGATTATTCAAAATTGTTAAGCATTTTCCGAGCCTTTAAGCCCAATGTTATAAAAAAGTTTTGTTAATGCGGAAAGTAACGTGAAAGTTAATATGGAGAGATCATAAAATTATTAGTTTTACTATCGGTGTGGAACAAAAAAAGTGCATACTAAATGCAATGAAGGTCATAAATTAATTTAAATATAAAAAAGTGAGTTAATTACACACTATATTGAGCTTAAACATCGAAATGTAACATGAGGCTTTAGGAGTTGATCTTGTGTGTTATATTTATGTTTGAAAATTTCTTGTTTAAAGCTTCAAAAGAAGAAGAAAATTATAAAAAAACTTAGTGTAGCACAAGGATTAGTTACATTTGTAAATTACATGTGGTCAAGTGATATGCTTTTTTTATGAAACAAATTCTATATCTTTTAGGTGTGCTATGAATATAAGAGTGAATTATAGTACTCTTTCACTTTAAATCTGATTAACAAATTAAAAGTCCTCTTGGTATAAAAATAAACAAAAATGTTTTAAGTGCACAATCTCTATTAAACTAGTCAAAATGCAGGATGTTTCCAACAGTATATGTTATTTGGCCCCATAAATATAACATAACTACTTATATTTAGCAATCAAAGGGCAATAGAAATGATATATTTATTTAGCCACAAAGCGACAAAATTTAGGTGTTTGCAATAAAATAGACACTAATTAGCCACATAAGCGGTGATGTTATCTATGTCAAATATAGTATTAGCCTTGAGATTTATTAAATATTAGAATTCATTCCGCGGCTTATTTAACCCATGGAAACAAACTTATAAAGTAAGGGATGGATCTTTGGGTCAAGAAACTCCATCACTAAATCCTTCGGAGCTTATGATATTTGTGGTGTATAAATTAGCAATAGGATATTTGAATGTTTAGATTTGTTAATACTCTTAATTTCACACTTTTTTTTCTTAAATCGAAGTAATAAAACATTTACTAAAACGAAATCTCACTTCATTAACTGTTAAATCTCAATTACATATTGCTTAATAAATTTACTTTTAGAACAACTGAACCCCTTTCTTGAGTTGTAGCAAATCAAAAGACACACACACTGTACTAACAAAATAATTTTACACTAACATATAGCAAAAATAATCAATTACTTTATGCCAAGAATACTAAAATGATGACTTTCCCAATTCAAAAAGATCATCTATCTCACAATTTATACTTACCTAAGAGTGAAAGTTGACTTTTACTAATAAATAAATAATTAATTATATAAGAAACCAACAAATCAAATATCTCATTTTTCTAATTTAACTCAAATGTTTTATATTTTTAACACATTATTTAAAGCTGTAAATGAGGAACATTTAAAAATAAAGTTACATCAGGTTTCAATGCATCTCGATAAACAAAAACTAAATTCTATTTAACCATTTTAACAACTGTCCAAAGTGATAACCCTTATCTCGAAATTAATATGAATTTAAAATAGCGTAGAATTAATCCAAGTTACTGATTCTAATAATCATAATCATAGTCTAAGCATGTTAACATAAAAGGTATAATAATTCCAAAAACACTATAGTTTGCAAAATCTTTGCTATAAACATCAATTAGCAACTTTAATTTTTCACCTTTTACACAAAACACATGTTCTGTGCTATATAAGGCCACATGAATCAGCTAACTATAGTTTAGGATGTATGTAAAAAAAATTTGGATTAGCTAGAATTTTTGGCTAATTTTGATTTTTTTGTATTTATGTCATGGGTTAAGTAAGCTTAATATTATATATCACTAATTACACTACAAAAATTTTTTATATTTAAGAGTAAACTATGCTTTCATAACCATTCTCTAGTTAATTTAGATAATGCAAGTTTAGTAAGCACTGTTTGCTGTAGTTAGTAATATAGATAGAACAGAAAATAAAAATGGTTTATACTTGTTTAACTAGCAATAGCAACAGCATACCTTAGAATAGTGACAGAAATTGCTTTCACACTCCGTTTAGAAATAGCTATCATGTTTGTACCCAACGGGCGTTGCGTACTTGTTGTGAGATGTTTAGTCAAGAATTTTTATCTTTTAAAAACAAAATCGAACCAAAAAGCTAAACAAAAAGTTTTTAAAAAAATATTATAGACATTTCACTTCATTTTTAAATGAGTTTAAGTTACTTCAAATGCTTTGAATATTTTCTTAAAAACTTTACAATCCAAATCCTTGTTTTATTGGAATAAATTCACAATTCATTAATTTTAGTTAAGCAATACAAATTTATTACTGATTGAGCTAAAATTTAATCAATAAGTAGCAAAATTTTCTTAAGGTATTATTTCACTTTTTATTTAGCTTGCATTTTCAAATCCTTTACTTGCAGCAAAAAAAATTAATACTCACAATTTTCAAAAATTTTAAACTTAAAGGTCAAATTTTGGATGTCATTAAAAATTTCTATAAATAACTAACTGTTTTTGCTATAACTGTTTCATTGACGAAAATCATTGAAGGTAAAGTCCCTGAAATTTTTTAAATTTAGTTGTAGTACACAAAAATTAATAAAATTACTTGGTAAATATTTGTATACACAAACATGATCAAAATTGAAAAAAATTAAAGCTATATTTTGTTGACTGATATGAACTGGTATAGGATATTTTAGTCACTATTGAGACTGCATAAATCCGGTTAGATAGTTAAAGCTATAGAAGCGAATAATTTTTATAAGAAAGCAGTATATTGTTAGTGCATTGTTTATGTTCATGTAACAATTAAAAGAATTTACATAAGCTTTAATTGCCAGCTATCATCATAGTTCAAGTGATTTATCACTTTAACTTTTGCCAGTTTAGTTTTATATACTTCATCTGAGAACTAAAAATTTTCTTGACCACTCCTATTAAACTAAAGTCACTTAGTTCTGCCAGCCGAAATATATGTGACATAACCCCATACTAACACAATTATTTAATTTAACACAATATTTAGATTTATTTAATCTAGTGTTTAGATATACACAATAATCGTGAATTTGTAACATATTGTGATTAGAAATAGTGTGCTTAAAAGCTTAAAATATATAAGCAAATAGATCTATCTTACACAAAGGTAAAATTTATCGTTAAAGCACGCACACTATTAGCTCATTAAGAGTAGAAGGTACTAGGCTTTGCACTAATGCACAGTTATGTGTAACTCAAATCACTAAGCTAAGCAACCCATGCAAGATTAAACTTCATTTACTACACTATTCAAATGTGTTTGTATTAAAGTATTTTCCAAGAGAAGTTTAAGTTTACTCCTCTTTTAGTTTAGGATAGCAAATAAATGAACTTTAGCTCTTTTTTCTACTTAAACTATGTCAATAACCTTTATTATTACCGATTTATAGCTCTTGTTATGCTAATCAATATGGATTAAAGCCATTCTCATACTAGCTTATACATACATTTGTACATATAAAAAAATACATGTGTGTAACATATTTATTAAATGTGCATAACTGTTTCTTGATAAAAATTATTTGATCTTTCTAAATATATGAACCTAGTCAAAACTAGGCTACAAATCTTACCTTAAAAAATGCTATTAATAACATCTAATAGAGTCATATGATCTAGTAGAGTTTTTATCTTTAATCTTATATCAATACTAATTATTACTATTTATTGGTCTCAATGATTGGAATCACTTTTTAAATGGAAAGCTGTCCCACTAAACAGAAATATCTTTGATAAATCAACATTATGGCCGACGAAGAAGCATTAGCCTTGGTTGTAGACAATGGATCCGGTAATGTCAAGGCAGGTGTGGCCGGTGATGAAGCTCCCAGATCTGTTTTCCCTTCCATTGTAGGCCGTCCAAAAAATCCAGGTAAAAGTCAAACCTGTCAAGTAGTCTTTATTCTTATAGTAGTCTTAGCAAACCATAAGACTTTACATACCAACCATATTCCTATATGCGAAGTAAACACACGAAATTAATTGCTCAATTTGTGTTTCCTTTTTTATATAGGAATTATGGTTGGTATGGAAGAAAAAGATACGTATGTTGGAGATGAAGCCCAGAGTAAGAGAGGTATCTTAACACTGAAATACCCGATCGAACACGGTATAGTTACCAATTGGGATGATATGGAAAAGATTTGGCACCATACATTTTATAATGAGTTAAGGGTGGCACCTGAAGAACATCCAGTCTTACTAACCGAGGCACCACTAAACCCTAAAGCAAATCGTGAAAGAATGACTCAAATCATGTTTGAAACGTTCAATGTACCAGCAATGTATGTTTCTATCCAAGCAGTCCTTTCATTATACTCTTCCGGCCGTACAACAGGTTTGTAGGCACCATTTTTATAAATTCTATGCATATATAGCAATCTTTTATTTGTTTCTATACAGGGATTGTATTAGATAGTGGTGATGGTGTCTCGCACACCGTCCCTATTTATGAAGGTTATTCACTTCCGCACGCTATTATGCGTCTTGATCTTGCTGGACGTGATTTGACGGAATATATGATGAAAATTTTAACGGAAAGAGGATATGCTTTCACTACTACAGCTGAGAAAGAAATTGTTAAGGACATTAAGGAAAAACTTTGCTATATTGCACTTGATTTTGATGAGGAAATGAAAGTAAATTATTATCAATTTTAGAATATATATCTTCATTATCTTGTTATACACTTCAAACAGTCTGCTGAGGAGTCTAGCGATATAGAAAGATCCTATGAGCTCCCAGATGGAAACATCATAACAATTGGTGCTGAGCGTTTCCGATGCCCAGAGGCACTATTCCAACCTAACTTATTAGGTATGTAGTGTATACTGATAGCCTTTTAATCCTTATTCAATTTTGTGGATTTTTATATATCTCCACATCAGGCAAGGAAGCTGCTGGTGTTCATAGAACTACTTTCAATTCCATCATGAGGTGTGATGTTGATTTAAGAAAAGACCTTTATGGTAACGTTGTACTTTCTGGTGGTACAACAATGTATGATGGAATTGGAGAAAGACTGACAAAAGAATTGACAGCCCTTGCTCCTTCTACTATGAAAATCAAGGTAAATTAGAATTCTCTCTCTTAGATTGATTCTAATAAATACCCCTAGGAGTTACTTATTTCCTCTATAATTTTTCCAAGCCCTCACTATTAGACATATATAAATTCATCAGGTTGTTGCACCTCCAGAGAGAAAATACTCTGTATGGATAGGAGGATCTATTCTATCTTCTTTATCAACTTTTCAGCAAATGTGGATAACTAAGGAAGAGTATGACGAATCGGGACCAGCTATAGTTCACAGAAAATGTTTCTAAGAACATTTTATGATTGCAAGTTTAATTTTAATTCAAATTAGAATAGATTTATTGAAGGATCTTTTACATACACAAACTTTTTGTGGGATTTACACACAAAGAGTTTAAATTTACTATATAATTTTCCACCTCATTTTTTCTCGTTTGCGATTCATCAAGTTTGCAAAGTGTTTTGATAATAATTTTTTGAATTTTCATAGAAATTCTATAGATAACTTGTAGATTTTAACATCTACATAAATATTCATCAAAAGATTATTTCAATATTTACTACAATGGTGATGATGGAGGTAATATTTATATTTAAGATGGCTTAAGAAAAGTTATGAGATGTTTAATTAAAAAGGTGTTTGTGTGATCTCATCAATAATCATTATATATCTATAGAGCGTAGAAATTTGAAAGAAGGAATTTTGAAACAAAAATAATCCTGCTAGTATGGCCATTTTTTTGAAATATTATTAGGCTAACGTATGAGTACTTTTGGTGTGATATATTGATAGAGGGATGAAATATCCTGAGTGCTTTATCCAAACATGTCAAGTTGTGGGTCTGGGTAAATGCCATTGAAAAGATAAGTTCCATCCCAAGGGTCTAATTTCTAAAGTCATAAAATTAAAGTTGTTAAATTAACCTTTAATGCTAGTTTTGAAATAATTGTAATACCTTGGCTAAATCGTGTGTACAGTAATGATCGAGCAATTTTAGGATAAATGTTGCAGCATCTAGGGGGAAATCAGAAGCGTTAAATATCAAAAAGATACATATATATACCTATAATAACTTACATTCTGAGTTGATAGATGATAAGAAATTATTTACACCATCCCATGTAAAAGAATTGGCACTTAAAATTGATGATTCTCTTGAATGGATATCTTTAACTGCTTTCCTCAATAAGAAGTTGTTATTTTTCATAATCCAGCTATAGATAAATTTGAAGAATTAGATGATAATAGTATTGATAATATTATAATAAACCAAATTGGTAAGCGGGTAATATAACGAGAAATGGTGCTAGGGAGATATAATGAGAGCGGATGGTAGTGTGAGAGTAGAGAGATAGGTACTAAATACATAAAAATATATTGAGAAAGATTTTAGTATGTGTTCTAATAAAAATATCAAGCCTAGGTTTTATTTGGGAGTATAAAAACATATTGAGATAAAGTTGGGAAATAGTCTCAGAATGATAAGCTTTTATTCTTTAACACATCTCATAATCTTTACTTACTCTAGGAACTCTTCCTCAACGAGATAAATAGGACCCATCATTTGTAAGCATTCAGATTTGGAGGAATACATCATCTCAATCAAATATTGTAGAAACCTTCTAATGGCAGAATTTGATGGGTCAAAGAAATTACGGCAAAATAGGAACTGTCGTAATGTGAAATCTGACACACTAGCAGGATGTATAAAACATATTTCGTTAAACATGAGGTGTAAAAGATAGATTAAGGCAACAGAAAACCGTGTCAAGGTTGTACTTAATTGTATGATCAAATCACCTCCATGTTTTATCGAATTTAGGGCCTGAGTTCATAATTCATGTGATCCATATAAATATCGTACATAGAGAGCTATACAAAACATTATGTTGAAAGAAGACAATAAACTAAAATAGGATAATAAAGGGATCGTTGAGATATGTATGTTCTAATGTGCTTACTATGATTAAGCCTGATATAAAGGTCCACTTTGATTTTATCTCAGCACCTGCTGCTTCATGATATAAGGGGTACTGCCCAACAGCGTTAAAGTATATCAAATCACATTTATGTTTTTCTTCTGGGAAGATATTTCTAATAGGCTGAATAAAATATATTAGAAAACCGTGGTAAGCCTGCTAAAAAGATTATATACGGTGTATGGTAATCTTGTATCACCTGTATTAGTCGATCTCTAATAGGGGCTTTCTTTGTGTCATTCTTTAAGTTTATGTATATGTCTGAAGATGAGTGATTATCATTCATCGGGAAATCTGACTTCTTGATTTCTACATTGGCTAATCCTGGAACATAAAAATTATAATATGTGATAAGTTATAGGCTTAAGATTGTGTTTCAATAGAAAGTTTAGGCCTAAAGGTATTGCTATTTAGTTGTCCTTATGATAATTGTACAGAAATAAGAATAAGAAAAATTCAAGGTTTAGAACTTTAAAGAGAAATTTACCGAAGTCATAAAGTTAATTTATACACATAAGCAATAGATTACATATATGAGGTATGCCGGTAGGGTTATATATCAAAATTTGCTGATATAAGGAGCAAAAGGGTAAAAAGGTATACCTATGTACTAGGTGTTCTAATAAGCCATTTATCCATATGTACTATGAATAATAAAGAGATCTTACATATACCGTGTTGAGACAAAGCTACATAATAATTAATATGTGTGTATAAACTTATTCGTAAATTTATAATAAGTAAATGATAGGTTTATAACCTGAGTGCAATTTGTCAAGAGTGATGATTGTAGAGTATGTCTTGACTCCTAGAGGTTCCATAATTGATGCTAATGAAAAGACTTTGCACTCAAGGTTAATTTCCATACATAAAGAGTATTTATCATTTAATTTATGCCAGGGTATATCAAGAACTTGATTGAAACAAATGAGTAGATGAATGCTTTCACTAGTTAAGGGTAGATTAGGGTCCAATTGGGCTCGAGACATAATATAATCCGAATATGAATCTGATTAGAGTGTAACAAATTTTTTATGTGCTTTTGATGAGCAAGGCTATAAAAAAGGTAAAAAGTAATAAATAAAGAAAAAGTGATCAGAGACTCCATATGTAAAGAGTTCTACATATATATAAAATCATGCAATCCTATAAGTTAAAGGTTTAATTTTAACAAGTCTCCATTGTCAATTCCTTACTGATTTGTATAGGGTCATTCTTGAAGCTATGGATAGCCATAATATACTTGTATAATATATCAGAGTTTACGAATTTAGAAGACTGTAATGAACAAGGTTCTGTGTTAATAAACATTTTGTAAGAATCAAAATAGTTGTATAAATATTATGAAATATACCAAATTTTTCTATGAAAGTAAAGCCCCAGGTTCGGTTGGATAAATAACTCTGATTATTGAGTCGAGTTAGAAATGATTTATGGGTGTCAGAGATTGGAATAGGAGAAGAGAAAGATGTTTCTTTATTTTTAAATGCCGAAATAAAAGAAGCAATCTAGAGGTAAAAAAAGCCATACACATATATATGTTTAGGTGTTTGAATTAAAATTAAATATTCATCGTTAAAAACTGATATGTCCTTACGGTTGAGTTCGATAGGTTTTGTGGAGGTGAGAAAAAAAGTTTATTGATAAATGCACCTGTGGAAAATTAAATTAATGATAACAATCTATGGAATAGGAAGAAACTAAGTAATTTGAATTAATTCAAATTTCATTGGTACACATTTTGTATATCAATTTGAGGAATAAGTCGTTGAGATTGCATATTTTTCCTGAAACTATCAATTAAGTGACTGTCTGTCTCTTACCTTGTTTACTGTAGGCTGTAAATTTGTATGATATCAAATCAATGCTCCCTAAACTCCAATTTGTGATGCGTCTATCTTTTATTTCTTGGCAAAGGTTGAAATTGTTTATTCGACTGCTTAAAATATTTCTATGATATAATTATTGTGTAAAGTTATTATATTATTATTATAATATATATTGGTAGCAAATGTGAATGAATGTTATCGATAGTGGAAATACCTAGATAGTCGAAGGAGATAATAATTGATATAATTGTGTATAAAAAATATAATTTTCAGTTTTGATCACTCGTGGTGAGTTGGTCAAAATCAATCTATCTCCTTGTATGCTTAACTTACTCAGGATTTTCTGAAGGGAATTTGAATCCATCCTGATGACATTTCTTTGAATTTGTTGAGGATGAAGGGGCTAGTAACAAATTGGGGTCGATTGGCCTGAATTTTGTTAAGAAGTTATAATTTAAAAGATCTTATTGTAAATAGCTATCTTATGTAAATAACAAGAAATGAGGTTGAGGATTGAGACTAGTTAAAACAAAAAACATTCATGGTGATGTCCCTTTTTATGTTGTAAGCAAAATGCATTTATGTTTAATTTGAATTCATAAATAATTTTGGCTGTGCAAGACTAGTGAGCAATTGTGTCGTTATTTAAATTTAAAAAATATTTCAATCAGAGTAAAATTGATAGGGTAAACTATTTATTTGGATATTCCAAAGTGTGTATTTTGTGTAGAAAGTATATGTAGCACAAGAATATTGTGTGCATTCTTGACTATGTTGATTTAATGATTATATTCAGTGTGCAGTAGAAGTTGAAAACGTGTTGATGAGTTATTCCTTGGATATAGTTAATGCTAACCGAATATCGAGCATTTGAACAAATTGAATTTTTTTTGTTTGCCTCTTTTTTCTTAGTGATGATCGAAGATGTGTTGATAAGCTCTGGTTCCATAGGCTGTTAAAGTTTAGATATATGAAAACAATTACAAATAATTGAAGAGTATTTTCTCTAACAGAAATCTTCAAATAGATCACCATGTGTTATATACATCTATTATTTGGAAATGCGTTCATTAAACTCACTTGAGATTGTGTTCAATGGCCTCCATTTGCCAACTGATGAATCTTTTACTGCATTCTATAATTTCATGGAAGAAGTCCTGAAACATAAATTAAGTATTTGGTAATAGGAATTTAGAATTTGTATATACACATAACGAGAGTTTTTTTTTGTCAAGCATGTATGATTACATATTTTGTGTTACCTTGGGTATCCATTCTTTAGGGAAAATGGTCATTTCCTTATTAAGATCTCTACCTACTAAATCAACAATTGCTCTAAGTAGAGCTGATCTTATCCCTGTGTAGTTATGGCCGAGTACATACACCTCACTGTTTCCCGCCTTAGATAGGGAAGGTTTAACAACTGCAATCTTTACAATTTTGGATAAACAAAAGGAAGTAATAAAATTGAGTATGCTTTATATAGGTGTGTATGCGCTCTAAAAATAGTTGTATCAGGTATTTAATATGCTTAAGAGTGTAGCCAATTAGAGCTATATGTGTATGAAAACATTATAGTATAAAACAACTATATATAAGTGATTAAATAAATATAAGATAGTTTGCAAATAAGATATATTGCGCATATGTGTGGGTGCACATAGATTATATTTGAGAACTTTTCCCCAAGATGTATGTAAATAATGAGTTGGCTATATGAATGTGACTATTGTGAAGCAGCCTTAAATAAGAGTTGTAACTATCTAAAAGCCTAATAAAGCTTCGAGCACCTGTGTAAATACAAGGCTCATGATAGCTAGTATGGAGATTGAACTATGAGTTGTTATGTTGAACATCTTTAGGACTAATGATCCTCCAATCTTGAGTAATCCAAGGCTGCATACCAATCTGAATGTGTATTTTGAAAATGAATCTTTATTTGAAGTTCAAGTTTGTTTCATTTGAAATTCTTTATAAATGTGGTTAGTAATGTGTATCTCAGTGGCATACTCTGCAAATATTAGGGGAGCTGTCAAACTCTCTTGGTTTTCTGGGTCATGTTGGACTGATATAGAACCATCAGCAGTCATCAGGGCCGCCTGTATTAAAATATCATGAAATTTTGCAAAATCTTTCAAAGTATAGCCAAAAATAGGTCCAAAGAACCACAGACCTGCCAGGGTTTGTCAGAGCGACTAGTTGATAGCCATATATTCTCAATATTTTCTATAATAAATATGATGATAAGCTGAAGCATCAAGTTTTGAAGGAGAAATAGCGTACCTTTTTTGAGAATATCTCCAGTTTCATCTGTTCCAAACAACCAGTTTTTGTATGTCTTGTTAAGGAAACTATCATCAATGATCATTGTGTTCACATCGTTCCCTTTAAAAAGTATGTATTTAGACAAAAACCTTAATGTAAATATGCGAGGTAGCTCACCTTCATGATATGGGTTAAGAGAATTGGCTCTCCAGTCAAGTTGGTAGTCCTCTGAATTATTCAATCAAGAAGCACAAATAATAGATGTACAGCAGCACTTAAATATATATTTAAGTGGCTTATAGAAGTTAGAATTTATTTAGATATATGCAAGCATATTTTTGTTAATTGACTATACTAGAGAATTTTACTTTTATGTAAAAAGGTAGAGATTATTTAGAAAGGCTTGGTTATATGAAAATAAGCTTTATGATATACTGATTAATTGTTCTTGATTTCAGTTCTATTATTTTACCATTTATCGATTTCAGAAAATGGTTTAAGGCACATACAAAGCCCCCTGGGATTTCGCACAAATGAAATGCTCTTAAGGTGAACTTTTGATTGTCTTCAGGTAAATCAACTAGTTCACACTGCATAAGAATTTCATAGAGTTTGACCCAGGCCCCAGTAACCATTTCTGCACCTGGATTTCCATGTTGACTAGTTATCTGTTTAAATAATAAGAGGCGTATAAGGATATAAAATTATGCAATAAGTGCTTGTTTTATAAATGGGGTGTGTATATGGATTTATTTATGGTATCTATAAAGGTCACATAGATAGCTAAGCCATTGCGCTGCAACTTTGTTTACAGTCACAAGTATTAAGAGCAAAAATGTATGCTTCAATACACACTTTATGTCAAAGTTAACAAGTTTATAACATGATGGTATTGATATAAATTGAATTGTTCAAGTGTGTAACTCAAAAACTGTATACAGTTTATGTTGTACAAGTAGCTTGATATGTATAGTAAAATAAACACTTGGATAAAAAACCAGAGTTGTATAAACGAAATAAAGATTATATAAATTTCGTAAGATAAAGAGTAGACAAGAATGTCAGGTGTATATTGAATAGATTTAATATCTCAAGTTACGCAAAATACGCATGCGAAAATTAGATTTGGTATGTTAATGCTTTTTTACTTACCCTTTTGATCTCCTTTATAATTTCTCCATTTTCATCACTATTCTTTGTGTGTGAATTCCATTTGGTAATATCAATGTTATCTAGCTCATGGCAAAGTTTGATCAGGGCCTTCTTTGCCTCCAATAGTGGTTCAATCACGTAATTAGGAGTCCTATATAAAGGAAAGTTGTGTGACATATATAAATTTGCCTGTAGATGATCTATATGGGGGAATACCTTCCAACTAGGTTTGTAAAGGAATTGCAATAACACTGTTTGACCTGCTTTCTTTTACAATAGGCACAAGGTTCTGGAGATGCTGGTATCAGCTTACCAGCATACATAAGTTTGTTTAGTGAGCATTGAAAAATATAAGATTTAGGTAGTTCAATTTTATAGGATGATGATTTTGGTAGCTCCATTATGCAGGAAGGTTGAGTTATCTCATTGGCTTGGAGATTTGATATGTCATGCGTTCCAGGGCAAAAGCTATCTGGATAATTTAATAACAGTGAAGGCTATGTGTTTGTTGTATATGGATAAATTGTGTTTGAAACTAAGTTTTAGCGCTTTGCTCGTTCTACGTACGAGCGTGTGCTTAAATTCAGTTGACTTGTGTATATATGTGTAGCAGTGCTTGTGGATATGTATGTGAGTGTTTGTGTGAGCGTGGTCGATTGTTATAATCCTAAGAGGTATTTAATATAGTTTTGTTTGGTAATTCTACATGTATAATTATGTAGATGCTTATCCCAAAGAATCGATTTAAATTACGCACTGTTGTAGGCTGTTTGGATTTGCATGAATAAATAACTTGAAGTTTCAAGCTTTATGTTTTATATCAAAGCTGTTAATTTAAATATCTATTGGCACAAAATTGAAATATCAAAAGTTCTCAAGCATTTTCTATATATATAATGATAAATGAAATTGTATTAAACAAAAATTTACAATATTGCTTATATTTAAATCTAACAAACATGAATCAAAGCAACAAATCATTTCTTTATTAAATCCAAGTTTAATTAAGTTGATAATTAAACGGGGGGATAAATTAATTTGATTAAATATGCAAATAATTTTCGGTTTAGAGTTGTGAGAATCGCTTTTTACCAATTCTTTTATTTTTAACTAAAATATAAGCATTTGATTAAATCCAAAATACTTATTTGAGCTCTGATACATTATTCCAAAACTTATCTAGTTTTTAATTTCCTAAGATGTGAAGCTCTAATAGATTAGGAGAGACTCTTACAATAACTAACTTTATTCAAATCTCACATCAACCTAAGTGAATTTTAGATATAGATTTTGATAATTATGAGGACACACATGTTTTTTATTTTAAATTTTTGTTGCAAAAGTTTAGCATGTGCTAAGTTTGCATATTCCAATTCGGAGGTGCTCTTGCATTTAGGAGCTTAAGTATGTTTAGATCTTGACCAGATAATCAAATATTCTGTTTTGCAGGTTAGCTTTAGTGCTTTGTGTACGAGTTTATAGGTATTCATCTTATTTATAAACTCGGCCAGTGTATATATATATCTTCATATGGATGTTCTGGGTACCTAATTAAGTCCATTTACAAATAAATGAGTTGGATATCTCATCATAAAACTTTAATTAGGGTTTTATGATTTAATATACCCTATGTCTGGGTGGATATATCCACATCTGCTTTACATTTACCGAAATGTGCTTATACCTTCGATTTTGTGTAGCATGTATAGCTAAGTCACATGTCAATGTATAAGATAAACAAGAGTTATCTCTAGCATCTTAGCTGTGATAGTATGAAACTCCAACAGCTAGAACATCATCAATTAATATGTAATAGCATATAGAATACACGAGTCCATTGTTAGTAATTTTCATCTAACAATTACTTACATGTAAAAGCATCGATTAAATTATTTATGAATGAATTGAACTACTTTTCACATGTTCACAAAGCAGATAGTGACAGTACACTGTAAAAATTGACAAATTGATTCACATACTCTCGACATGTATAGAGAGCCATGTAGTCTAACATCTTGAATAAAAATCATAAGGTTTCAATTTTGAATTTTGAAACATTATAAACATATTATGTTAAAGCTTAAACGCCTTAAGATCAAAACAGTCGAATAACAGATTACTTTAAATTACACACTGAAACACACAATTCTCAGACATTATTATTAACATCTTTGTTATTATTGATTTTTTGGATAAATTTACACAACAGCCTCCACGCAACTAATATTTCCCTTAAAATACCAGAAAGTATTAAACAACTTCAATATAATATCGATTCAACTTTGAAAATTTATTATGTTAAATCCACCTCGAAAAAGAGCTCTCACTGTGAGCTTCCTCAACCCTTCTAAGAACCCCCCTTCTTCTCCTACACCAAGACCATCTAATCCTGACTTTCAGCCACCCCAGTAAGTTCTCGTTTTAACACATATGCCAACCTTAGCATTATTCTTTTAAGCTCAAGGGTATTAATAAGAATATAGAAATCTTTGAACTTTGAGAATTATCCATGAATAGAATATTCAATATACCTTCGCAATTTGCATATACTGTTACGCTATAGGTTTAGCTTACCTCCCAGTTTCTACCAACACAATCTTTCCAAGACAATCCCCAACCCTGATCTGAACGACAGTTCATTAGTACCTAAAGAGTGCGAAACAGGGATAGATAGCATACTATCGAGTTCAGCACCTTCTGCTCCATATTCTATGAGATATAGAATGGAAATGAGGTAATTATTACACTGTCTAATTAGTTTAAATCTGATCATTACACACACATCTCTAGCTTTTATCTAATAAATAGACTCTTAGACTAGTTATATTTTTTGTTTTGTACACTCAGATATTGCGATGCAAACAAGCTTGACATCAATTATCCTATAAATAAGGGAAGTCCATCTTTTGAACTCCGCGGTTTTGAATCACCTGAATTTCTGTCCTTAGACCCTCACACCGAGGATCTTACTTTCTCACATCCTATGGGCTTTGAATATCCTTTCCACAACGACTTATGGTCCCCTGGTATAATTAAACCTGAACTAGATTCCAAACCTCATACAACTCCTCTGACTACTCGTTCCTCATCAACCCTTTCTTCTAATCCTAGTAATCTCAATACCCTCAGTAAAAATTGTTTAGATCCCTACCACATGCAAGAGAGTGACAGCAACTCATCACTGGATCTTTATAGTGACGATGATGCATCCAAGCCTAACAAAAAGTTTTTTTCTACCTCTCCACTATTACGATATACGTTGGAGACTATGAAACTCAAGGGTGCTGTATTAGACGATTACTTAGAACTACCAGAAATGAAACTTGATGAAAGCTATTCAAAATAGTCGTTTTATTTATTCTACCTCTTTTTCAAATCTTGTTCCAATAGATTGTAATCTTATTATTCTACCAAGAAATACCAATTTTATCAAAAATATAAGCAACTACAGTATTCCTACAACATCTGTACAACCTTTGATGACTCAACTGTATATTTATTTTGGGATTCTAATCATTTTAAGTAATTGTAATATTGATTTTCTTTATCTTTATTGATATTATTTACCGAAATGATATTTCAAATTCCAGATTGTTTCTTTAACATAAGCTACAAATTTATTATGGAAATTTTTTACCTATACCTTTTTTAAACTATATTTCTATTTTTGAAACAACTGTTCGTAAGAAACTGCAGACATCATTTCCTATTTGATACTTCTGTATAAGAAGGTTGATTTAGATTTTTATACAAGAATTCGAATTCTGAACTGTACCCACTTTAATTGGAAACCGATTGATCTATTTTATACCCATATATAATCTATAAAACGATTATAACTTTAATTTTTTTTTACGGATATTTTTTAATTTCGGAACATCTTGAAGATAATATTATCTTTTAAAAACGTATAAGATATTGAAAACTTACAACTGATCTACTAGACTCGATGAATAAGTTTAAACTCTCTTTAAAAATTTTAAATACTATTATTAACCAAGAATTATACAGCCAAACCTCCCATTTATGTTTTGTCTTAAGCATATATTTTGAGTAATAAAACCCAGGGTTTTCATAACATTATTACATTTTTATATTAAGAGAGGATTAAGTATACCCAGTTCTAATTTTTCATGTTTTATAATTTTAAGAATTGATAGGTTATCTATGTAAAACCTAACTTACCATAATCACATTAGTTTATTTTTATTATTTATACAACATTGTTTATAGCTCACAATTTTATTAATTGGACCCCCTACCATGCCTTTTTCTTTCGTATGTTGTATTCCTAATCCTAACTATAATGTAACAACATTAGGCTACTTTAACTGTATATACGAATTTGTATGTAGTCACACTATGCCACATTTTCTATATAGTTTACTTTGTTATACATGCTCTTACTACCTTAATATTGTGAGAAATACTTTGAGCTTACATGTTTTATAACTCACACTTTATAGTTCCTTTTTCAGAAATTCTTATTATAAGTGTCGTAGATTGTTTAAACAAGCTTCCGATAAAAACTCATAACAAAAATATTCATCCTTAATTTTAAATCTTAAATTAATATTAATTATTCGTGGTAACCATTCTATGAATATATATTTTTTTTGTATAGCTTCTTATATCATTGCTTAACTCAAGAATCTTTGAAAATTTTATGATATTTTATTATCGAGGTAATTTATCCTATTTTAGAATTTTCAGGAAATTAGAGCTCACTATTAGACATTCAACAAGAGAAAATTAACCTAGTCTTAGGGAAATATAACAGATCCAAGAATTAAGACAAAGAGAGTAAGTACACTGCTATCGAAGTTGGAATAATATTCTTTTTAGCCTTTTATAATTTTAGTCATGTTATGATTTGTGTTTGTATATTTATCATTTTATGACGTTTTAATATAATAGGAGTGATGCCTCTTTAAAATTTGCCTCTAGGTTTTATTGCTTTAATATTAATAAACACTGAAATTAAACCTTTTATGAAACAAATTGAAATTTAAGATTCTTATTAATATAGACTGCCTAATAGAGTTGAGTATAGCTTTTGTTTTATATTAAATGCTTTTAATCATTAGAGAACATTTTTTAGACATTTAAACCTTTTTATCGAAAAGGGAATGTAAATTTCGGCTTTGTCTAGTAATGATTCAAATAAATTTTTTTGACCAAAATTGAAAGCGAATTTCATATTGTTTTCTTATTTTACAAATAATCTTAAGGATTGCACCAGGATACTTATGTGATTTTGTATATAAATCATACAGAGCCCTATTAAAAAAAACAGATGATTTAAATAGTCCGTAAGCATGGGCAATTGTGTATCAAAGACAAAAAAAGTAAAATCTCCGGAAAGACCTTCTCCAGTGAAACAGGTAATCCAGAGCCAACAAAAAGAAAATTCCCAATTACCAAGTTCACATACTGAGCCCAAATTTGAAGGAGAAATAGTAAAGGATGAAAATATTACAAAGGAAAAATCTGAAACTAATGATTCGGGACTGGTAAGTATTGACAAATCAAAAAGCATTGGAAGTTCAGTAACCTTGGTCAAAAGACCACTAACTAAACTTGAGGGTGATGTAGTCTACGATGGTCAATGGGCAGGAAGTAAAAAATATGGCCATGGAATTCAAGTATGGCCCGATGGCTCCAAGTATGAGGGTGAATGGAAGAGTGATCGTGCCTATGGTGAAGGGATATTTACTTCACCTGATGGTGAGAAGTATAAAGGTCAATGGAAAAATGATAAGGCTGAAGGATATGGTGAATTCCAACACACAGACAAATCAGTATACAAAGGACAATGGGAAGATGATAAAAAACATGGAGAAGGAGTGGAATATTGGGCAGATGGGTCGCTTTTTAAAGGTAATTATGTTAATAATATGAAGAATGGTTATGGAGAAATGATTTGGAATGATGGAAATTCTTATAAAGGTGAATTCTCTAATAATATTATTAACGGTAAAGGTATTTATAAATGGAGAGATGGAAGATCCTACGAAGGGGATTGGGTAGCTGGTGTGTTGATGGGAGAGGGGGTATTCACGTGGCCAGACAACTGCGTTTACATAGGTCATTACTCTAAAGACTTGAAAGAAGGATTTGGTAAGATGTCATGGCCTCAAGGTTCCAGTTATGCTGGTGAATGGAAGGCAGGCGAACAGCATGGCAAAGGGATTTATACTAATAAAAATGGTGAAAGTAGGGCAGCACTTTGGGTGAATGGTAAACGGGTGTGTTGGTTAAGTAAAGAAGATTTTGCTAAATCTACTCAAGATTTACTTTCAAACCAATACATAAAATCATAAACCTCGATCATCTATCTATCTTTGCATATTTAACGAGCTTTTAACTTTTGCAAAATGACATATTTGAACCTAGTTTTCTTGTGATTGTTCATAAATACCAAAATTCTTAACTAATTATGGAAGCAAATGCATTGAATTCTTTGTCTTAGACTAATAGTTTAATAACAACGAATAATCTTTCAGTTCCAGTTTAAATAATTTGACAAAACTCCTACATATACATACATGTTTAATAGCTATAGTAAATTAAAATTTGTTTATTAAAATAACTTTTAATTGTTCAATCTCTCAAAATTTGATTTTATACATTATCCATGGTTAAAAAATACATAATTGTAATATACTGAAATACCATTTTTAACAAAATCGATTTCATAAAAATGGAAATGATTTGATACATTATCGTCAAACATTCAATAATCCTAAATGACAAAGGAAACTTGAGTTTAATCAAAAGTGATATTGACTAGTTCATCTTTTAAATCAATTACTTAAATTGTATAAAGTAATCAAATTAATTTTTTTTAAACAAGGGTTAAAGATGTTTCAAAATATATTAACAAATTGTTAAGTCAAAACCTTTGAGCCTAAATGAGTACTGTATTCTAGAGCATAAGTCAACACTCCTTTATAAGGTAAAAGATTAATTGTACTCATTAGTCTAGCTCAGAGAGACTCCTTTACATACGTTCTTATCATTTTGCCTACCGATAACAAAATAGTGTTAAATCAAATCGAGATGTGTATCAATTTTTACTATAGATACATTAATTAACACTTTTTACCCTATATAAACTTGATTCTTAGTCCTATTTATCACGAGAATCGAAAATGAGTATCATTATTCAAAATCGATATCCTTAGGGCCTTAAATCATAGGTTTGACTTGTTAAGATGTTTTATATGCTACTTAAAAACATCCGTAGACTACTCTCTACAACAACAAACTCCACTCAATCATACATTTATTTTAATAAGAGTTATAAGATAAGTTCTCTAACATCATACCACAAACAACTCACTCACCATCACAAAATCCATTGGTCATTCTCAATTATATCTAATGATGGACCACTCATATATTGCCACAGCAAACGTTGGGTATCCTTATCCAACACCCCTTTCAAACCAGGTGAGAAATTATCATCACTTATTATTACTCAAAGAGCTATATACAATTCCTATATTAATATGTAAAAAATTTCCACTGATAAACATGCTTAATTTCTTAAACCTAGGTTTACATATACAGAAACTAAGTCAACTATTAAGCTCTGATATACAAAGCTCGCCAAGATATAAGCAGAATGAGTTAATTGGGCTTACTCGTAAAATAGAAGAAAGGGTTCTTAATTTCTCGACTTTCCAGCTCTATCAAATATTAACTCTGTTTTCAAGGCATAAGGTAGAGTATTTATATATTAATTTCAAGCTTAACAATTCACTTCCAGAAATACACTTTTTTTAGAGTTGTCCAGATAGCACACTAGAAACCTTGCTAATGGAAATTATAGATAGGCTAAATAAGAATGAGGAGAGCCTATCAAACCTACAACTGAGTCATTTACCGTTAATATTATCAAACATTGACTTGAATCGGAATCAAAAGGAAATTGTGAAGATATTTCTGATGCAATACACCAAGGTAAACTAGAGCACATCCAAATTTAACTTACCTCCTAACAATCTTCTTATTTATAAAATAGATCATATCTAAATATCTGACATCCCCATCTGAAGACAATGATAGTTTGGCTGGATATAAAGATCAAAATTTTACTGAACAAGAATTAGCATTCTTAAGTTTAGGATACTCTAATATTGGTTACAGGAATCACACTTTATTTTATGACATTGCTGAATACTTTATAAGATACACAAGATCAAAAGTTGGACTCGTGGTAAGATGAACTAAAAGTCAAATTCGAATTTATCGGTCCATTAAATACTTTCAGACTGAAGCACCCTATATCAACAGTAACAACCTAGTAAACTTATTCCTGAGTTTTTCCACAATGGGAATTACACACCCTGTTTTTTATCAAGAATTAACCTCTAAACTATCTGGTACAATTTACTGACACTTTTTTGTTTAATTACTAAAACCATCATGATTTATAAATGAAACTAGAAGATAAGCTATTTATATAGTTCATAAGTATAAAAGAAAATATTTTGCAAACACCCCTGGGCAATAGGGCATATGATGATAAGACTCAACCTTACAAAATTCCAGTTTACAAATAAATACATTTATATAGTTTTACAGCCCTAAGTTTATATAGAGCAATTGCTTTTAGCCATGTCTTCTTTAAAACATACAAGCCTAAACTTTAATTTAATCCATTTTACTTTATAGGCACTATGAATAGATTTTCGGCATCTCAAATCACAAACATTGGGATCGCTTTAGCAACGTTATCCATTGACATAGAGTTCCCTCTATTTTTATCTTTTCTGAAAGTAAGTATATTTGGTATAATCAAGCTTAAGAATGTAAAAATATGCTATTCTCTACATATTTTTGAGCTCAAATATCACTAAACTCATTTTTCACTAAACTTAACTTTGAATTATCCTATTAATTGATAAATATAGGATTTTGAAATTGCGATAAAGAGGCTCCGTTTTGTTTTCACACCAGAGGATGCCATAATAATGAGTTGGGTAATTTGCTGCCTTGAAATATACAAATCACTACCGGACATTCTGATTGATCTAGTAAAAAATTTTGCCGCTAATATGTAAGGCAGCTACCTGCAGCTTATTTAGATCGTTTCCTAATGTTATAATTCTTCTTTATTTGATAACCAGAGTATTTTTATCAATTAAACTCATATGACAACACAAATATTTGGATCTATATTTAATCTCAGTTTATTCAATAAAAGTCAAGATAAAGAAGTCTTAAATCAGATTAAACAAGTTTTACTTACCCTTGAACTAGACCAATCGGGCGCCTCCAATCAAATTAAAGAGGTAATTTATTCAGAAATACTTCTTAAATAAACAAATACATCATATATCACCAATAAAAAAACTTTAATTTTAGGAATTGCGAAAACAAGATACATGGGACTATTTACAGCAGGTAAGATTACATGTTTACAAATAAAAATTTTTAGGTTATTCAGTCTTTAGAGTCCTCATGCAATTTTTTGGATATAAACAGATTGAATATAAACCTGAAAAGCCCCTTGATGCCACCATCTCGGAACCAAAAGTTAGTAACAATTGTTTTAGCTACTACTTCTAAAGCTCATCTATTATAAACTTATTTTAATTTAAGGTAATAACAATCTTGAAAGTTTCCAAGAATTTACATAAGCTATTTCGGGCGTTATGCCATATCACAAACCTGCCTGATAATACCCCTTATGAAATAAATCTTAAGTTCGATGAGACAATTCAAGATTTTTACTTTACTCCCCTACTGATTGAATTTATCAACCCAAATCTCAAATCTGAAACTTTAAACAACTCACTGTTTAGAATTTTCATTTCTGACAATAGCAACGACTCTGATCATCCACTTGACCCTTATGAAAGCTTAAAAAAGAAACATTTGAACATGTTGAACTTTATTTATGTAAGCCGGAATTACGATCTTATTGAAGCCCACTTTTTAATTTGATTTATCTTCTCTAGTAGAAATACTGCAACACTTAATATTTTAATATTTTAGTTTTGTATTAAAAACTTTAAACATTTAAATTTTTTTGAAACAGGTATCAATATCTATGGAATCATTACCTGTTGTCAACCCCGAGGATTTAGTTAACCTTGTTATAAAAAAAATATCTGAAGCTTTTTTTCAGCAATTTTTACTTTAATACATATAATTTTGAATGAAGGTATTTACTAAAACTTAAGGCAAAACAATTTATTGACTTAACTTCTATAACATCATCTAAGTAGCTCTATTTTTATCAACGACAAATTACTGGTAAAATTCCAGCTATATCTCAATTAAATAAAGTGTTACATGCATGGTATCTATTGTTTATTGCTGGGAACAAGATTATATAGGCGCATTCTTTGCAGTGAATAAACAAATATTGTAATGATAGTTTGCTAATTATCTTTTAACACAGAATATATTGGTTAGCTAACCACAAGTTACATGAGAAAGTTGTATGGGAAAACATATAACAGTATATCATAAATATTTGATTTTTTTGGAAACTCCAACTTTTATAACAAAATTGTATTGAACAATATGGCATAATTGCTCTAAAATCTCTATATTCCTACATTCTCCAATTTAAAAGGTATTAAAGGATTGTTTTAATAAACTCTCCTGAATAATGTCCTAAGATATGATGATTGCAATTGGATACGGCTCCTAATTAGAATTATCCTCACAAAATTAATTTTAAAAATTTAAATTTCATTTATTATATATTTTTAAACCCAGAAATTAAATATTTTTAAATAAATTTTTCATCAAAAGTCTAGACCCAAATTAATTGGCTACTCAAAGGTTTAACTTTAAACAACGAATTTTCAAGGAAAAGGCTTCGACTTATAAATAGCAAATTTCTGATTATCAAAGAACCGCAAATTGAGATTTTGAAATGGACACAAATTTGGGTAGTGAAGTAAGACCAAATGATATTAGATGGAGTGCTATACATTTCGAGTCTGAAGAGTGGTCTATTGTTGAGTACCTGCTTCATCTACATACACGTACTTCGAGGGTAAAGTTAAAACAGGCGTGGCATATAAGCCCTACCCACGTTTTGAGTAATTTCAACAAAAGAAGTGAGGTAAACTTCGCTTTGTTTTTGAGATTGCTGTTATATTTAATAAAAGTCTTGTGAAAACAGGGAAGGCTAATTTTATACTCGTTTGTTGATACCCTTGAATTACAAGAGGATAATACTATTCAGCAGATCTGCAGAAGAGGTTTTAAGGTTGATGAAAGTGGAATGAAGTTCTTTGTTGGGAATTTCAGGTTTGTTATAGTGAATAATTCCTAGCTGCATTAATTGAGAAAATTATCAATTGAATTTATTTCTATAATCATTTAAAAATAATAAAATATTCAGTGTCCCAGGATTACCATTAATGCACTTGAACGAATACGAATATTTGAAAGATGAGCACAGTAAGTTAAGTAATTCGTATATAAAGTTGTATAATCAAATACAGCTCTGAGAACAGTGAATATTGAATTTCATAAATAAATAGTCCCAAGAAAAGTTCAAACTGTTTTGAGATTATAGTAAACTAAGACTCATAATTCTTAAGCTTTATTTGCACGTTTTAAATTGGTTAGGTAGTCAGAAGTTGCCTAAGAATCTCACAACAATGCAAATAATTTCTGGAGAAAGGCAAATTCATGAGTACCTCATCTGCGAAATATGTAACTATCAGATAAAAGACACATCTTCTAGCTTGCTAATCTATAAATTACATAGTTTAATTTAATTAGAAACAAGTCTATTAATTTTTTAAAATTATGTGTTACTAATTATTCAAAAGGTGTAGGCAGAAGCTATGTCATTGATAAAGATACCTTGTCTTCAAAATTTGCACTACCACCGGAGTATGATAGTGCCTTAATAGCTCAGACTGCTAGTTTTGTGCCTTGCTACACCTTGCACAAACAAATCTTTGATGATCCTAAGGATAATGAAGAAAACGACGAAAATGCTGTGCTGGGAGTTTTGCCACAATATACTTTCAATTACGAGTACATTGTCTACAGTTCTTCACAAGTAAGGTTACTTAAACATAACATATTGTTAAAATTAGATATTCTTATAAAGATTGAAAATCAATCTACCTAAAAATAACTAGAATCATAAATTAAATAAATCAGGTACTACCCCGATATCTTATCCAGTTTGAATGTGACCCATCATACGATGAAGTTTTTGCTGTTCCATTTTGCGATAACTGTCAAAATGCACCTTCACTTATCTGGTGCCAATCAGATAAAGCAAAGTAATTTTAACTAATATTTGAGTCTTTCAAATTTTTGAGTGAAATTGTTTACAAAACATCAGGTTATGTCAACAATGTGATCAATATCTACACAGCCAAAACCGAGTTGTCTCAAGACACATAAGGGTTCCTATAAACGAGGTTTACCGAATTTGAAATATTTAAAAGGGAAATAATCTAAGTGAAAACATAAAATTCAAAATTGTTTTATAGAGGAACAGAAGCAATGGCTATTGTAAATTTCATGCAAATGAAATTTGTGATTCTTTTTGTATTGCTTGTGAACTTCCCGTATGCCAAGTTTGCATACCAAAACACTTACACGTGGATGCATCAAATCATTCCTTTTTCGACAAAACTTGCCGTAAGATTTATGTGCTTTCTAATCACGATTAAAATACAAAAACTTTCACAAAATTAAAATTGAAATTTCTTTTTCCATAGAAAATGGAACTATAATTCCATTAGAAAAGGTTTTTAAAGCTGAATTGGAACAATCTAAAACTAGACATCCAATCCTGCAAGCTAGAAAAGATAAATTGGATGAACTTTTATCCCTTGTTGATGAAAAGATTGAGTTAGACTTTTAAGCAAAGTTTTTCCTCTCAGATACCTTTAAATAAGCGTCATTTCACCAATTCAGTCAAGTACAAGAAAATATTTCGAGTGTAGAAGGAACTTGCTACTCTTTATTAGAAAATACTATGAGCCAGCTACAGGTAGTTTATGATTCAACCTAACCAGTTCATTACTAAACAGAATTTTAGCATTTAGCAGAGCTCAAAATGAGCTGCGTTCTGAGTGATCAAATAGAATCACAAAGGCAATTAGATCAGATCAACTGGGCAGAGGAATTCTTTGATTTTGTTAAGAGAATACATTCTCCAGCTGATCTGTTGAGTTTAGCGTATGTTTTGATTCTAAAGCTATTCTATTAGATACAACTATTATGATTGAAAATTTCATGTTTTTATCACATATAATTCTTATTCTAAAGATTGAGCCACTCGAGAGCCAGGGATGAGATGGACTACTTTTGTTTCAGTGATGGAAATTTGTCAAAAAACACCATTGTAAGTTATCTAGCTATTTACCTCTGTCAACTTCTACTCTATTTTAATCACGAATATAAAATTAAAATATTTTCTCTCACTTTCACCCCAAAGGCCGACATGCAACTTGAAGGACGTATAGACATTCAAACCATTTCAGCCAAACTTCATGCAGATCAACACAAAATGAATAACTAAATTAGTGTGTAATTTAAAGTAATCAAGTTTCAACTGACAATTGTTTATTACATCAGCTAACACATATTTTTAAAAGAGCTTTAACTACAAAATTATCATATAATGACAAGTCTTGATTTTCAATACCAATTAAGTTTTGCAGCATTAATTTTTTAACTCAAGTGCACCAAATCGATCTCCTGAGTATTTCAAAACTAAAAATTGAAAAAAAGAAAGTTGAAAATTTACCTATTCTTAGATCTAATTTCTTGCTTGTGTTTGGTATTCAAGCACTAGTAACTCATTTGTGATTTGTAAATCATTTTTTCAGCTAGTTATAAGCCATTGATGTCTCAAGGGAAGGCGTATTTCAAAAAGTCTGAATATTCTTGAAAATCTTTATCAATTTTTGTTTCCCCAAATAATTTAAATAAGTAATAAAGCCTGTCTAAAGTAAAATTCAGATGAGCTATACTCGAGAATTTAACTACAAATGCATCAAAAAGGCTCATTTCTTGCTTTGTAGTAGCTATATATGTGGTTGCTTTAGAGTTTTTATCATTGTATTCTGATGTTACTTCTACATTTTTTAGGTTATGATCATTATCAACACAACTGTATAGGGAAATGTCAGAACACTTATGACTATTCCTGATGGTTTTATAATACAATATATAGTTATATATGTCTTATTAATGACTCCTTACAAGAGCAATAAATACAAATTTACATATGAGTAATGCTATGATGCTTCCAAAAATTGTTTACAAGCTTTTGTTTTTCTAGCCTGTTAGACAAAAAGTTGCCTGATAGTTTTGAGAAATTTAATGTGTATCCTGATAGTGTTGTACATTAACGATTTGTGTTATATATAACGTTACCTATTTTGTTTTTTGGTTTCATAAAGACCAACAGACATTGCTCAAGGCTGCATAAAGCCATTTTTAGCACTTTATTCGAGTCTATAAATTTATTGATAATTAATTGGTAGTCTAGATCATTCCTAGTTTCCAAGTTGCAGTCGTTTATGTTACACTCGTTTATGTGCATATGAGGTCTTTGAAAATCAGCTAAGTGAAGATAATTTATGATGCTAGATGTTTCACAGTTGAGGAAATACATAAATAACTGAGTTGGACAATCTTGGGAGCTATTGGAAGGTGTTATATTTTTAACTTTAGTCCCCTTTTGTGATTTCACTAGATCTAAGACTATTTTAGATTTTAAAATCCCTTCTTTCCATCCCTGTATCGAAATTTATCTGCTCAGATTTAAATTAATCAAAATATTGTCAAATGTTATGTGTTTTACTTTGCTGATTAGGCTTTTCAAAGTGCCTTCCAGGGAAATATTTTCCTCAAAGTAGAACCCGACTTCTAAGCCAAAACAAGTGAGTGGGAATAGTTTACTACAATGTATGAAAGCATTAAAACTTAGTTCATTGTTCCAGTTATAATTGTGCATCATGTGAACTTCGAAATTATTGTTTAACTTAAGTATTTTATCCTGCATAAAAACATTAATAATCATTGGATTTTTTATTAAAGTTTCAATACCACTATAAAAATCTTTTAGTAAGTAGTATTATACTTTATATAATTCTTTACTCTCCCAACAAATCAGCCAGCTTCTAAATATTTTTCTCATTAAACCTAGTTTCAATTCGATCTCACTTTTTAAACTTTTATAGTTGACAGGCCAAAGTGCCCACAAATATATGGTCCAATTCATTGTTATCATTGAGGCTCAAAAATTAATAAAAAACTAACGAATAAATTGATTAGTTAAAAGGATATGAAATTTAACCTAAGGTACCTTGGATGATAAAATAGAAAGATCTATTTTGGTTAATATTGTTATATTTGAAACCAGCAATGGTTACAAGTAATAGTATTGAAAGTGATAAAACTAATACAAATTTTATCGTTTTTAATTTCTTGAATACCGATAATTCATTGAATCTTATAGGACTTTCACCTGTTATCAGTGTTTCAGATGCTGGTCATTCTGGTTAAATAGATAAATAGAAGTTTATACTCATTTTACTTATTATAATTTGGGTGAAGCAATCTAGTATTGTTGGATTAATTTTTGTGAAAGCTTGGTTCTTTTCAAAAGAATCTCTATCAGTAAAATTTTCTTTCGGCAGTAGCTATACAAATAATTTAATTAAGAATAAAAGTGGGCTTTGTGATCTGAAAGGAGATTAATACCTTCTGTATTAAGTATTGTTGCAGTTGATAATTGTAATGATTCCTTAAGCTATAGATTTTTTCCGAGGAGTTGTTCATACACCAAATTGTAACCATAGTTATACTCGAATATAAGCAGCATATTCCGAATATAAGTAACAAGTTATTATCCTGAGTTTTCATATTTATGTATCCTAGAGTAAATAAAGCTAAACATATGCTTAAAATAAAAAGTATAATAGCAGATCCAAGCAATCCTGTGATCCTGTGAATGTCAATGAGAATAACTAATAAAAAGTAATTAAATAATTTGATTAAATAAATTTACCCTTTTGATAAATAGGTGCTAAAGAAGCTTATGTTTATTTCTGAACCGTCTGAATTTGAAGGGAGCATGCATTATGGCGTTAAAGTACAATTAATGAGAGTTCAAAATGCCCAGCTCATTTTTTAAGTTACAAATTCTAAACCTGTTGAGTAATTAAAGCTTGAAATAATAGCTATGAAATCTTGATCTAAATGATATTCTTTGTCAAAGTAAGCGAATTCATTCAGCTTTGTCATTTCCTTTTCCTCATTGAATAGGTTGTGGCTATTTCTTTTATTTATTGTATCAATCTGATCTGGAATTAGTTGTCCATGCTCCAATGTTGTAGAGCTTGATTTGATTTTGGATTCTGATTTATAATTAATAAATTTTCCAGAACCAACTTTTCATAAAATTGAATCTTTTCATAAAATTGAATCTTTTCATATTATGAAAATTTAAAACTATTCCTTTGCAAGCCTACCTTTGCAGTTGTTTAATTCAATTTCTTGATTACAAAAACATTCAAAAGTGGCTTTCGAAATAAATTTATCTGAAGTTTTCCCTTGACTCAATATATCTGAGGAATCTATTTCATTTGAATTCCCAAAAGTGTCTAATCCTTTTGCTTCTTTTAAGTTATCTATCCCAAAAGTTTCTTGAGGGATTCCTATTTGATTTATGCACTTTCTGAATTTATAGGGACTTCCCTGGATTTCTATTTCATTTGATTTAGCTAAAAGTTCTTTTTCTATCTTTCTATGACTAAGATGATGACAAAAATAATTGAGCTAGTTAAAGCTAACTCTTAGTGATATTTTATTTCATACGAATCGTAAAAGTGAAAACATTTATATTAATTAGAATTGTTCTTAACCAGTTTCTACTTTCTGAGTATGATTGATCAGATTCTAGTGCAAAATTCCTTTCGTCAGTAGCTTTGTAATCTAGGGTTTGTATTATTTCATTAAATTCTTGCTGCAAAGTATTAAGCTGTATAAACTGCTGTTTTCTACTTGTATCAATTTCACCTATGAATAAACAATTGCTATATTATCAAGATAACTAGTTGATTGACTCATACTGGATGAAGAAGCTTCGTGTGAAACTATCTTTGGGAGTTCCTCATCCAAGCAACACTTAAGTGCCCTATCATTTCTGGTTTTCTCAAACAAATCTAGCCAAGTATGCAGTTTAAGAAAACCTTAAATAATAATTGAAGTAAATATCTATTCTTATAATTAGATTATCATTGAAAAAGCAAACCAATAAATTACTAAAAGCTTTTTAATTCAATATTAGTTTTATAAAACATATTAATGAATCGATAAACAAACCTATGCTAGAATTGCTATTAAATTTAACCAATATTTTTGGATCACTCTCAATATTTTGGGAGATTTGAGTAGCCTCATTGGATTCAAATTTCATATCGACCACAAAATTATCTAATGGAATCCCCGATTTATTATGCTGAGCTTTTTGATTTTCCCAAAGAAAATCAAATGAATTAGGAACATTAGTGGCACTATCTTTCTTTTCGATAAAAATACTTTCACCTCTTGATTGGACTAAGTTTGACCCTTCATTTCCTTCTAAACATGACACTAAATTCCTGTTTAAAAAGTTTTTAAATTACGTATTTTTAAATAATTTGGTATTTTTTTCGGTTACCATCCTGAGTAGACACTACCTTCCTTATGTGCCGGGTTCAGTTTCAAATCTAAAGCAAAAATGGTTTCTAATTCGAAGGTCAAGTTAAAAAGCAATATTGTAGCGCTTGCTATTAAGTAATCATAGGTCAAGTATAGTCTAAGTAATTAGCGCAAATGAATTTTAAACAACACACATTCAAATTTTAAAATTCTAGCACGAACTTGTTATATATTACCTTTTTTTTTACCAGGCTCTAATTTGCCTGGTGGGACCTAATAAATATGAATAAAAGTTTCTGTATAATATCTTATCGTGTACTGCTGCATTCTTTCGAGTGATTTAGAACCTCAAATTTTTTTTGCTCGGTCAAATTCTTGGCTTGTTCAGATGAATTTATCTTCTTAACATTTGGTGATACTTTTATTCCTATAAAAATAACAAATATAGCCTATCTTAAATCCGTTTAGACGAATTAAAAAATTTCATCTTACATCCACTTCAGGTTTTATCAATTTATACCTGGGGGTGTGTTGTAATTTTTATAACTTGAGTAACACAATCCATTCTGATACTCAACAATAGAGTCTTTATCTGAACCTGAAATTTCAGTTAAATGGTCATTGTCTTCACTCATCAATTGACTTGGGAAATTAGTCAAGTGAGCATTCATATTATTTAGATGCCGCACGAATGAGCGATCACCGCTGTTAGAAGTAAAGTTAAACGTTATAATGAGAAAATCTCATATATGTAGATCATACCACGCAGAAACGTTTTCAAAAAAGTCCATTTACAATCTTGAATTTTATACCTAGGATATTGTAGCTTCAAGTTAACAAGAAGTATTTTTCTGTAAAATTAGAAAATGCCACTTTATGGGAAATTTTTGATATCTCTTAAATATGATTATGGTATGGGGGGCTTTTTGAAAAACTTTCAAATATTAATTAGTAAATTTTATTAAAAATACTGATTTAATTTCAGAAAATAACTTAAACTAGTGAATATACACAACATGTGCTTTCGTTTCACAAGTCTGTACTTGGAATGTACTTGCTCAAGATAAAGTCTTTTTTTCTGCAAATAAAATTTGAAAAAAAGTTTCAACAAATTTTCACTTTAGGGTAATACAAGTATTATTAGCCTTGTAATCCTAAAATTTACCCTTATTTATTTTTGTAAATTTCGACTGCTTTAACCGAAACTTCTTTAACAAAAGTTGGCTAAGTCTTTTGTAGTTTTTGAATTTTTACTGCTTGAGCATTAATATGTTAGAAGGATTTCTAGTTTTTTATCTATAATTGCGAGGCTATATTCTAATATAGCCTGTTGATTAAATTCCAAGTTTTACAATAATTCGGTATAGCAAATTTTATTTATTAATTCACTAAATGGTGTTCTGAATACAGTGTTCATTTCTATCTAGATAGGTTAAACATGCAAGATCCCGTTAGGAATCAAAGCTTTGGTAACTAAGCTTATTAGCTTTTTATATTAGTATTTGCTGTATTGTTGAATTTGAAGTACTGAATCAATTTGATTGGTGATCTGAAGAAATTTGAATTGCAACAATCATGGCAATACAAATTATATAACCTACATTAATTACTTGCCATTTGATGTAGCAGGCTGTTTAAATAATTGGATTGAAGTCTATTATAATACTTACTATTCCACAAGGGTTGTTAGTCACTAAACGACTAGAGTAGCGAGCTTTCATAGGCCGAAATGTGAGATTCGCTTGGATTAAATAAGCAGCATGGATATCTAAGCTTTATATGTATATAAAACTTTTGAAGCTCAAAGAAGTTTAATTTTCTGTGAATCAAAAAAAAATATTGGATCCATTTGATAATCTTATCTCTGGGCATTGTATAAACATACTAGAGATGTAAAGAGTTTTACTTGATTTCTCAGTGATCTTGAAGTGTCAACTCGATTTATATCCCCTTCATATAAATAAACTTCATCAATGATACTTGAATCATAAAAAAAGAAAGAATTCAATTGCTTTAAGTGCATTCTTGAGATTACAGTGTTAAGATAATGGTATTAACTTCATTTATTTATAAATCAATTTCAACTGCTTTGAGAAAATTTTGGAAAATAAAGAAGCAAAGATATTGGAAAAAATCGCTGCTTAAAATGATATTCAATATTTAAGGGTATTTAAAGTTTTAATTTAAAATCAAATGTTATAATTATGCTAACTCAAGCCAACGTGATGAATATTTATGGATTGTATTAAACAATGGCTTAGCATTTCTTAAACATTTTCTTAATATGGATAGATGAGCGGGTGATTAGTTGAGCTTTATAATTTGCCTCATGAATCGTCTGTTATTACAGCATTTTTAATTTTGAGAATTAAGAAATTGTGAAAAATTAAAAATTTGCTCAATTTTTTCTTATAAAGGATAAAATGTAATTGGTTCCCAGATTTTCTGAGAAGCATCGATAAATGTATTGGCGCCTTGAGGGATGCCTCCCTTTAGTATAGGGAAAGGGTGTGCTTCAGTGTTTAATATCCAACTGATGAAATCATTTATCATAAAATTCAATTTCAAAAAAAGTTAATGTGATATAACCAAATGAATTACTTTTTAAAATTTTCTTACTCGTTTAAATTTATTAGCCTATGTGGTGAAAATAGTAGTAGAAAGTATTTCAGTGTTTCAGCGATCCAAAAAGACTCCATCTTATCCATAAGTTTAAGTTCGTAGTTGTTCTAATTTGTATATGTAAAGCAAGACAAAGTTTAAAAATTCAAATTCAGATCATAGAATTTTACAAATAGATGCTTACTTCTTTAGAGCTCTCAATTGAAGAGTAGCAGCCTCCAGAATTACAATTTTGGATTATACTCTGGAGTATGGAATAAGAGGTTTTTTTAATACCAGAGTTGTTTGTGAAGTAATCAAGATAGTAAAAGGATTCAATAAGCTCAGGTCTGTAGGTGTTAAAGATTTAGATAATTTATAAGTTTGGAGTTATCTTTTGCATGTTTACCGGAGATGGTATTGGTTAATAGAATTGTTGAAATCGAAATCTAAAGACTTGTTAGGGTCCATATTCAAAGAAAAAATCTCGGGTCCAAGCGCTGAAAAAGATGTAAAAGCTTGAGATAATTTCAGAAATAACAGCAAAATGAACAAATCTAACAATAAGGTGAGTCGATATATGATGCGGAGCAAGTCTTAATGATTTGACCCGCTTGATCAAGCCATCTTGCGTCTTGTTTGGGAATATCACCCATGTATGATCCTAATAAGAGCATACCTCCAACGAAGCAAGCAAGGTGCTGCATCTTGTTCTTGTATTTTGTTTTCAAACCAAGACATTGAACTAGTGGTGTCTTGTCATCACAAGTGCAACGGCAATATTTTTTAAGAAAAGCTGATTCGTCTGGTGGATCTGGCTCTACTTCAATGGTGCCATTCGAATGAGGGTTCTTAGTCGTACCAATAAAAGTTGGAGATAGCTTGATTGAGCTTATGTGGTCTTTATAAATTAGGTAAGAAGAAATAAAATGAACAAAATCCCAAAAATCGTGTTTACTTTTTATCCTCTTGTAGTAAAAAATAGCTTTTTCGCTGAAATTATCAAAATCTAAAAGGCTGCTACAACTTGTTTCGATTAAGCTTTGAACAGGACATACATCAGTGAATCGGAATTTCTGGAGTGCTGGTATCAAAGCTTTGACTTTGTGATCTTTCTCGGAAACGCAAATTAATTTTTGTTTATATTGAATGGCTTTGAGAAATTCTTTTAACTCTGAAAAGTACTCTACTTGTGACTTCCGATTGATGCCAAATCGTGGGTTCAGGCTTTAAATATGTAAAATATAGTTTTATACATGATTGAAAGGCAGTATAGTGTCTACCTTGAAAAATATTCTGCTGGAAAGTCACTTAGGTTCTGAATAAAATCTAGCAATACCTCTTCAAGATTCTCTTCCAAGAATTTAAATAAATTTTGTTTATCAGGGAATAGATCTTCTATGACTGGGAGCAAAACTAAATCATCTAAAAAGTAGAAGCCGTTTGGTCCATAAGATCGCCTCAATAATAGTGAGTTGATCTCATCCATAGCTCCATGCCAAAGTGAATAAAAATATGGTTCAGTCTGTAGGGTATATGATAGTTTAAAAACAATGGAAATGTAAGTTTAACAGTAAATTAACTTTCACACCTTGTCTGTATGTAGGTAGTTCTTAATTAAGTACTCAATATACGAGTCCGTAGATGCACCAATAGTTAACACTCCGTTTTCTATATTATCTAAAGGTACATAAGTATTGGTGTGGTTAAAATGAGAGGTGAGTTCCATCATTCTCTCATAATGTAAATCAGATATTTTGAGATAGCTGTAAAAATGGTGTAGTTAAGGGAGACATAAGATAAGTAAATAAAAAATCAGTTTTATAAAAATTTCAAAATGTGATTTATTAATGACTAATTGAATTTTGATAGAGCTTTATATAAAACCTAACTAAAACTGGCTATCAGTTTCAGTAAAAAAGTGAATGAGGTGTGTAACAGGCTCAGTGAAAGTTTAGCATGCAAGCCTGGACACTTTTGATAGTAAAAATTAACCTTTCATCACCAGTTAGAAAATAGAGAGTTCTAAATTCCAAGCTGTTTGTTCCAAATTCGGCTATAGTCTTTATTTTCCCTTGACTTTTTTCTTCACAAAGATTGATGTTTTGGTGATAAAATCGATTCAATAATGGCTTTTTATATCTTCTTCCCATCTCATGTGCAGCTTTGAGTAGAGATGGCCACCCAGATAAACAATAAGCAGATATTAACCCCCCGAATACCCTATAAGGATAAAACTGAAAATTAATTAATGTAAAATTTTATTATAATCAAATGGAGTACCGGATGGTTATTTCGAAGAATGATCTGGGGCCTGTACATTTATTAAAATTACCAAGAATGTTATCAACCCATTCACTAGCATCATAGAATTCATCGTAAAATCCGGCAAGCCAAAGGGTGTCTGAAAATAGAGATTGAAAGAAAAATGAAACAAAAATCCTTAATTGCTTTTCAGATATATTTTGAAGTACTAATTAATATTATTTTAATCTGGATGTACCAAGTGAGTCCACCAGAGTTGTTCCTAAACCATATATTTCTTCTGGCTGCTTTGAAAGTGGTAGCAGGTCATCGCTACCGAATGCATAAGTTTTATAGGTAGTCCAAGATTCGTTAATCAAAAAGCGTGTCTAAATTAAGTAGCAAATAGTTAACAGAACATTGTGAAAATTCCCTAAAGTTAAAGCAATTTTGAAAGTGATAAATAAGACGTCCATGAGCTAAAAATATGCGAACTTTACGCACAATAAACATATAGTATCAAACACATCCAGTATTAAGGAGGAGCATCACCAATCAAATACATCTAATATAAACAGGTACAAGCATCGCACGGCTCAAACATAGCACCAGCTTATCACAGTAATTATTCACCAGCATATAGGCAAAATCATCTCCCATATAGTCCATTCCACTCAAATGAGCGGTAGTGTTGTAAGTGTTTGGTCCAGTCTTCATTGGGAGGGTAGGTTTGAGAATTATTAGAAGAGGGTATCCTGGGGGGCCATTCTTGGGGAATAAGAAGTGGGGGATGTCATTGTGTAGAAAATTGGCTGCCCTACATGGTGGTGGAAAATCTGGTAAAAGTGTTATAAAGGTGTCATAAAGAGCTTGGTTTGGCCTCATCTTAAGTAATTGAGAGTGTTCGAGGCCATATTGCGGTATAACAGGAAGTAGCTTGTGTGTCCAGATATATGATGTAGCATTACTGTAAGCACTCACAATAAAATAATAAAGGGAAATAAGAGCTCCTAGAAAGGGAGATTTTCTTTTATGTTTTGCATGAATTTCATAGCGTTCACCCATGCTTGATATGTGTGTATATCTGCAAATGAATCAAGCGCTTGAAGTTTCAAACAAACATGAAGTTTTGTTTGTTTTGTCTTATGATGGTGTGTCTTTTATGCTCTAGCCTCATGAAGTTGAAACCAATGTGTAGTAGTTTCAAGGTAATAATGTGTAAGGGAAAATCAAGCAAACATGGATTTTTGCGTTTTCAAAATTTGTCATACTTAATAGGTATTGCTAATTTCTTACGATCAGAATCTGTATGTTTTCTTCCTTCGAAAAATACAGGAGATCTGGATTAGTATGTGCTTGGCATTGCCACATGCCAGCTGTGGTAGCAACTGAGACATTGTGCATACTCATAATAACATGCTCACTATAAGCCATTCATGATAGCTATGTGGTAAATTATACCATTCTTAGCCTTGCAGTGACTTGCATAGGCTCGGCCAAACTAGCCTCTCGGACTAAGCACTGAACGAACTGGGCTCATAATAAGATCTTGAGCTAAAAACCAAGAATTCTTGATAATTTTTTAAAAGGGCATGAGATAAAATAATACAATTTTACGTAAGAGGATCGACAAAAGAAGGAATCTTTTTATAAGTTTTAACTTAAAAATTTATAAATTTTCTTTGAATTATTAAGAAAAACTCAGCTTTCCCACAAGACTTCCCTTGTCATTAAATTTTAATTTGAGTTGCAAAACAAAAGCATCACTTCCCCCCACAATCCCACCTAAGATTTGCGGTATGCATCAAGACATCAAATATCTAAAATGGGTTTATTAAAGTCTTCCACCTTATTAATTTTAATCGCACCATAAATCTCAGTGCAACTTTTGTGACAAACTTGCTCTCTACTAAATCTAAATAACTTATGCATCTCCTATCAATAAATAACTGCACATACATCTTCACATGTCGATAATTAAGTATCAAGTGAATGCTAGTCAATAATGTTTGCCCCTAATCGTAATCAAAGGCATCACAGTGTGGCTAAGTTACATTCATGACCTAATACTTATTTTTGGGTGTCACAGTTTTAATAGAACTATATTTAAAGCAAGCTGTAATTGCCGTTTTCAAGAGTAGGCTGTTGTAAAAATTTAGAGAAATTTGTAAAATTAGAGCTGCTTTTTTTTTATATTTAAATCAATTAGAGAGACGTAATGACTCAACATGAATGAGAAATAAATCCAATTATAATTTTGTTTTAATACAACATATATAGGTGTTGACTTTAAAATTAAATTCTCTATGTGCTTAGCCCGTATTTCTCCAACTAAATACTCTGTGCATTGTATTTCACTATACATTGTTAGATATATACTTAAGTAATATTTCATTTTTCGAAAAAAAAGAAATTTTAATTAAGCTGTATTATTACATTAAACTATTTTGAAATGTGCCTAATTAGCATAAGAAAAGAATTTGTTCAAATTTGTAAATTATCATTTGTTGTTATATACAAGTGTTTTAAATTTCGCTATAGCTTGCAAGTTCTTAGTGATAAAACGACTTTACTCTAAGTTAACTAGGAAAATTAAAGCTTCATGCATCTGGAAGAATCTTTCACATCCCCTAGCATGATTTATAATTTTTTTAATTAAACGACACAAGTATTAAGCTTAATAGCTTGATATGTATACACATGCCTATCAAGAGATCTACACACAGTGTTCAAGTACGCCTTTCGGAGATAGCTCATACACTGAGTGTAATCATATACTTATGAAGTTAAACTCAGGCATTACACAAACATTCACCACAAACGCTTCATAGACACTACTCAGGCATCTTTGCATACACACACGTAACGCACACAGATAAAACACACAAGCTCATCAAACACTTGCACAGCTTCTAAACATACCCACAAATATATTTACCATAAGTATTTTAAGCAGTTTTACATATAATTCTTACATATTCCATTCATAAGATCTTCCAAACAATACAACATATATAACAATTAAAATTGTCTATTCATCTGAATTGGATAATTACTAACATTCTAGTTATCATTAAATATCTAATAGGTTTATAATTTGACAATTTTTTTAACATTTTAGAATCATGAATTTTGATAAAATTATATATTTTCTTGGCTTTGGGGCACTCCTCTACTTTGCCACACAATGCTCTCAATATATATTTTCAAAGGTAATGCGTGCTATTGAGTTTTTTGGCAATATGTCTTTTGAGTTTGGATACTTTTGCTTGTGTATGTTGAATTATTCTGTGTGTGTTTTTGAACATTTTGCTTGTTAAAAGCTATGCTATATGAGTATGGATATGGCTGGATAGGCTTTGTGCGTATCATAGATACAATTGTGTTTATGTATATGCTATTTGTGTATATATATGCTGTGTGTATACATAATGCGTATGTGGATTTAGTGTGTGTAGATAGATATCTTGTTTATGTGTGAATGTCTTTTGCGTATGTCATTTGTTTGACATGTTCTTATTGCTCTACATTCTGATGCTTTAATTCTGACTATTATACGGTACATCTACTACATACCTATAAAATCTAATATAAATACGCTTTGTAAGTGAGCTTTAAATAGGTCTGAATTTGTCTGCATTAAATATTTTGGCTAATTTACTTTTTTCGGCTTATGCCTTCTGTTTTGTTTACTTTACACATGTTTATATAGATTTTGCATATTACGTGGACAATCGGTCTTAATAACTTAATTAAAATTTGGAAAAATTTTAGCTAGGGCTACTTACTCCATTATCACTAGTCTAAACTTACCCAAAATTATAACTCCCATTGATATCTAATTTTACGTAATAAACATCGACCCCTGTAATTTTATTAACAAATATGTAATTCTAGATTTTTACTTGGAACAATACAACTGTGTGGAAGAAATTGGGTGACTATGCCCTAATAACTGGAGCCACTGATGGCATAGGCAAAGCAATTGCCCTACAACTTGGTTATCAACATTATAACCTCATACTTGTAGGACGCTCAGATGAGAAGTTAAAGAACACAGCTAATGAGGTACAGGGAGTTGTTCGTGTCTAGATATTTCTTGGTGATTAGCTTGATGACTTTGAATTATATTTGTGATGTGCCATTTGTTTTACCCCTTTATATTATGGATTTCGGAATATATATAAGAATCTAATTAGATTATTATTATATATATATATTTATGTGTATATATATACAATGCTTATGATTTATACCCTTGTGCTAGACCATCACTCATCTTATTGGTGCATTTATATAAAGTGTAACCTAAATACATTTTACATAAATATTCCCTATTAGTATATGACCCAACTATGATATAGTTATCCTTTGCGCAACTAAACCCTTTACAATTAATCAATAACACTGTTTTTATATTTTCAATTTTATCAGTTCTGCTCAGCTTATAAAGCTGATGGGCTAAAGAGGGACATCAAATGTGTGAAAATAGACTTTGATAAAGATGAAAATATCACACAAACAATGGAGTCTCAAGTAGGTGACTTAAATATTGGCATAGTTATAAACAATGTTGGGATCGGTTATCCTCACCCTATGGTAAACAATAACACAGCTAACTAATACCAAAATCTTATTTCGTGTATATTTGACACTTTTATAGTTCTTTGAAGAATGCTCTGAGGAACTGATTTCTTCTCTAATAAATGTTAATCTCAAATCAGTCTTATACGTCACATCCTGGGCCTATAAAAGTTAGCTTAAAGCCTTAACTCTTGCAACCCTTTAATATATACATGCTTAAGAGTACTTAAGGGATATTAAAATGGTGCTATGATGCACTTTATGTTTTTTTATGTCCATTGACCTATTAGGAGTTTATCTGTTATTGTCGTGGTTACACTTGATTTACTGTGTTGTTTTAAATTAGTTTTGCAATCGTTATTATTATGACAGATCTATTTAGCATGGCAATTATATTTGGGCTATTTTAAACATATATTTAAATTTTTACTTGGGCTACTTATACACATATTGAATTGGGATTCTATGATATGCCATTTTTATTCACCTTTTCCTACATAAGTTTAATTAATAATAGCATTTTTTATATCTAATCACAGAAATGGTAAATAATAGACGTGGAATGATTGTATGTATAGGCAGTGGTGCTTCTAATTTACCCTCTAACCCTTTAAACACTGTCTACGCTGCTGTCAAAGGAGGAGTTGAAATATTCTGTAGATCTTTGCAGGTCAAATATATATCTATTGTGTACAACTTTCGCTTTATATCTATTTAAGAATAAAAACCCTCTAAGTCTTTCATAAGCGCTCTTTTTAATTACATACATATTGGTGCTTGCTAAAAACCTATACGTGCGCAATTTGTTGATTTTCTACAGATCTACCCTTTTATATGTTGGCTCTCACTAACCTTTTTATATATACATGCATAAAACCCTTTTTAATATACACAAAGCTTCCTATTTGTGTTTGCGTGTCATGCTTTTGGTTAGTATATTTATTGAGCTTACTTTTGATTTGAGAAAATTTAGAGCTATATCAGATCTCTAAACTCTTTTTCTAATTTAACATACTTAACACAGGCTGAAGCTTTCGAAAAGAATATAACTATTCAATGTCAAATACCACTTTTCATTACAACGAAATTATCAAAAATTAGAAGATCCTCAATTGGCACACCTTCAACTCAAACGTATGAAATTTACACAACACTATGTCACTTAACTCTTGTAACTTATAAATTGATACACTAGCTTCACTTGAGAATAAATACAGCAAACTAATCAATTTTTTTGAACTATATTAGATTTAGTGATAGTTTTCAGTGTAAGTTTAAGAATTATAAAAAATTTTATTAATTATGTATATTTCACCAAGTATTGAATTAGACATTGTTGTAAATTTTTATTCTAAGCGTTTACTGACACAATAAGTACACACACTACACAAAACAGATACTATTCAAATTTGTTAAATAATTACACATTTTTTTTATATTCATTCTATTTTTAAAAAGAATATATCTTCATGTAAAACACCTTTTCGTTTTGTATAGCTATGCAAAGGCTTCCCTGAGGGCAATGACTACCTCTTCCCCATCATTGACGGGATCAACTAATTGTCCATATTGGTTTCATAAACTACAAATATTTATACTTTCTTTATCACCCATACTGTGTGCAATATATTTGAACTATTTCCAAAAAGGTATACGAAAAAGGGCAATTAAAAAAAACACTCAGAAAGTATCATAATAGCATACAAACACAAAATGTTATTTGGTATACATGCTTGAGAGTCTTTGTTGCTATATTCCCATAATGATAAGATTAGCTTTTAGCTTCAACATCAATAAAAAATTTAAACTGACTTTATGTAGCAAAATTATATAGGGCTAAAATTACAAGTATATCCTAAATAGATCTAAATAAACCTTAATAACAATATATTTTCAAAAATAATTCTTTTCAAAAAGTTTTACTAAGTTCATATTATATATTGAATGGTTCTTGATATGTTAAATATAATTTCCATCAAAATTATTGTCTGTTTTTATGTTCTATGTATGGCTCGTAAATGAATTTAGGTATTGCCACAAATTTAATTATATTTAAAATTAATTTTATTAATTAAAAAATTTTGTGATTTATGATTACTAAATTATATGGTTTGAATATAAAATTATTAATTTAATTTGTTTGGTCGGTCAAATCATAAATTTTACAAGTTAGCTATAATAACTAACAGATCATACAAACGAGAAATAAAATAAAATATACTAACAAGATGAATTTATGCTCAACATTCTCTTGAGAACATACTCCGCTAATTAAAAACTATTGCTATAGTTTGGATTGTGTAAGAAAGAGATCAGGTGTAAACTTCATTGCAGCGCCCATATTTCCTTTAATCTTCATTTTACCCTTTTTAGATGAATATTATGATAATTTTGGATTTTGTTAGTGACTATATATTATAACAATTGTGGGTGCATTATATAATTAAGCTATATGCAAAGTTTAATATGGGTATGCATGATCTTTCGGCATATGGAAATGTATAAATAAATTTTAGATTAAGCTAATGTTTACGTTTCTACAAGTTAATATATTGGTGTATGTGTATTTTGTAAATAAAACAATATATTGCTGTGCCTGAAGTTGCTAAAGCTATACATGAATATTTCAAGAGCAAGATTTGTTTGAATTAAAGTTGAATTGACACTATTGATACACAATTTTTGACAGTATAAATTGATTATTACTTGGATGAAAGCAGTTTGAGGATTCAACTTTCCAGTCATAATATTCATGAAATCATCATCAGTCTATTTAAATTTTGAACAAATTAGTCGTTGTGTTCAGATGTGAATCTTAGATTGAAAATTACTTCATAATGCTTACCATAGAAAATTTTGCATCAAATTTCTCAGCTGATCCCATAAAACCTTTAACAGGGGCTTAGAAACAAAGGAATTATAAAAATTAAGTTTATATATCAATCTGATAAGTATTCTTTTTAAGTAAATTAGGTTTCAAATTCATTATATATAACCATCCCAAATTGTATTCATGATCAAATTAAATATTAAATTTCTCTAAAACAATTGGGTAGGCATCATCATAATTACATGATTTAAGATCGAGGGTGAAAGAAACTGGTTTGCTGTCTTTGGTTTTCATTAGGTCAAGTTGATAAACAAATTTAACCTAAATATAGGAAATCAATAAAAATAAGGCCTTTTGTTAGAAAAATAAACTTTAAAGAATAACCTTTTCCACTTTCTTTTGGCCCATAGGTGTAGACATCTGATCAAAAATCTGTTCAATCATATTGGCACTTTTGAGGCCTGTTTCTTTCAAAGTTTTTCTCATATTTATCATTGGGTCATTATTGCCTGGGCCACTGCTTGTGAAGGATCCTCCTTTTGTTAAAGTGAGATGTATTTATTAAATTTTTTACAGAAAAATTAAAGTTTGATATGGATGAGAAGGTTATAGAGCTTCCTATTAAATTATATGGATAGTTAACAATCAATATTGTTAAGATATGATTGATCAACAAGTCTGGACTAATTCTAAGGAGTTAGTGATTCATCCTACTATGAACAAACCATTCGCATAATTTTCTACTGCTTTACTGAGTTCCTGGGCTAACATGTTATCCGTAATAGGTGGAAATATGTCCTTATTATATTTCATCATAGCACTAATACTCCCTTTCACCTTTACTGTGCCCTGCGCAAATAAATTTAGTTGGTTGCAATGAAATAGGAAAGGTAGGGTCAAAAATTTGATGTCATTCATGAAAATTCATAAATGTGTTATTCAAACAAATTAAGTTCATTAATTTTATATTTTTATTTAGTACTTCTCATATATGCCCCATCTTCCTATGATTTCAATGAGTATTAAAAAATAGTTCTTACATTTTGCACAGATTTCTGTGCATTGGTTTTGCCAGTACAAATATCACAAAAGATATCATCGGTCATAGTAAAAATGGCATCAGGTGTTTTGGATTGGTCATATGTAATTGCACCTGAATGTAAACCGAGGATTTAAAAGTATAAATGTATGTATAAAATATCCAAGTACGTTAGAGAATTTTTTTAGATAATAGTGCAAAGGACGGTGTAGGAATTATTTGTGATATATATAGTCGAATGTCGTAAGTAAAAATTGTGTTAATCCAATTAGACGGATATATATTTATAATTATTTTAAAAGATATTGAAAGTTTATGTTCATATTATTATTACCATTACCATTCTTTAGATCCATGGTATAGAAAAAAGCTGGAGGGTTCACTCTATTTTTTTTTATTTGAAACTCATAAACACATCCAACCTACAAGTACAAATTAATAAAGATTTTGGGTTATATATAAAATTAATATATCTAGGAAATTTACCTTGTGCACTATTTTACGTGTTTCTTCAGGGTTTGATTTCATATAAGCCTCAAACATTTTAAAAATTTTATAGGACATTGTGTTGTTTGTGGGTTGGTTTCCTTTTTTTGACAAGACTTCATTTAAAACCTTGAAATTAACGATAAATCGAAGCATAGCCATTACTCAACTGTGCTTCTTCAGAAAATACAAAGATAGTCAATTTATACCAGGATGAGAGAGTCGTTAAGGGCATCGGGATAAGTATTCTTCTCAATATTAGAAAAATTTGTCACTTCGTTCCAGTGTTTAGCAACATCATTGGTTGTAAAGTTTACAGGAAAAAATTTTCCAGCGCTTCTTTGGTGGCGCAATTTTGCAGCCCATCCTGCGCCGACTTCGAAAACCTTGTCATATGTATTCATATAAACAAGAAAGTCATAAATTATTTCATAATTATAACTTCAATGAAATATCTTGATTGAAAAGGTGTAGGAATGTAAAATTTAAAATTTTGGAATTTTGTATCAATTTAGCATTGATAGCAGTCTTAAATAAGAGTAAATGAATATAAAATGACTAAAAGTTTGGAATTATATAAAAATTCCTAAAGTGGAGTGATTTTAGAACTCACCCCGCCATTTTCTTCACACTCTTTGCTAGAAAGATAGCAGACAAATGGTGCAACATATTCGGGTTTTAATGCATCTATCATTTCTTGTTGCATCACAGTTTGTGTCATCCTTGTACCTTAATAATTTATCAAAGAAAGTAAAATATTTAATGGCTTCATCACTATGTAGGAATATTAGTGGCGAATTGAATAGCTTTTGTTAATGAATGAATCAACATTTTTTGAAATTAGCAGTGTAATTAGCTCTTTTGATTATTCATATAACGTCGTGGTAAAGAAAATAAAATAAATAACCTGCAATTGGAGCAATGCAATTTACAAATATATTTTTCGGCGCGCCTTCATGTGCCAAAGATTTGCTAAATCCAAGGAGTGCAGATTTAGCTGAGCTATAATTAACCTAAAATTATTTCAATAAAATTTAAACTTTGCTACTAGTTTAGAAAGCCCATATAATCACTTACTTGCCCAAAGTTTCCGAAAATACCTGAAGCAGAAGAGGTGTTAACAATGCGTCCATATCGTTGTTTAACCATATGGGGCCAAGCAGCCTTGCAACAATTGAATGTGCCTGAGTGTTAATGATTAATTACAATAAAATGTCCATAATTATCATTATTTATTATTATTGCTTCACAAAGTTAGACCTATAGTATTCAAGGGAGATAAAAACGTAGGCAAAAAATGCTTTATAATGTTATTTTACCTTTGAGGTGAACCTCCATAACCATGTTAAAATCTTTTTCAGTCATCTTTCCAAAAGAAACATCTCGCAGTATACCGGCGTTGTTAACAAGTATATCGAGCTGTGAAGTATTTCAAATTAGATTATTATAAAAATACTAGTGATTGATTTATGTATAACCTTTCCGAAATTTTTTATTGCAGTGTCAATGATTGTTTGTCCATTTTCAACTGAATCATAGTTTGCTACGGCAGTTCCACCATTGGCTTTGATTTCGTTTACAACTTTGTCAGCAGGGTTAATTTGATCTTTTTAAAAGTATTATGAGTGTAGTATATTTCAAAGTAGCAAAAATTTTATGAACTGATTACTTTTAACACCTCCAGTTTCTCCTTTTAGGCTTCCACCATAATCATTTACTACAACTTTGGCTCCCATAGAAGCTAGCATCTTAGCATATGTCTTTCCAAGTCCACCACCTGCCCCTGAATTTTTTGAGAAATTGGTAAAAAATGTCGTTTCTTAATTTCTAAGTCGCTGTTCATTTTGTAGAGTGTAGTAAGTTTATTACTAATATAATTGGCTTTATTGATTTTTTTTTAATAAAAGATAATTGGTGCAACTAACAATAAAAAAGCTTAAAAATAGTTTGAATATTTTTCTTTAGATTCTTATGACTATATTTTAATTGTTTTTGTTCGCATGATATATGGTTTATTCATAATCAGTTTATGGTTTTACCTGTAACAACGGCCACTTGATTTTCAAAAGAGATTGTCATTTTGAATGTTATTGATGTAAAAGTGATATATTGACTTGATTAGGTAGTTTGGAGTTCTCGTGAGTATATACGATTTAAAATTTATTAGTAGATGAGAGTTCAAGAATTTTCAAGATGGAATATCTGAAGGAACAATGATAAAATTTTCTGAATAATTGATTTGGCTTGCATTCTAAATTTTAAGAGAAATTCTTAAGTAAAATTGGGTGGTTTTTCTGGCCTATTCAAATATTCACATATTTACAATCCCACAAAATTATTTGTTCACCTTGGTGAAAAAATTGATTTTCTCAGGTAAAAATTCTTTTTCTAGGTGCTAATTAGCCTCGATGAAATCCTATTTCAAATCTATCTTAATTAAATAACAGGCAACTCAAAATAAGCCTAGATCAGTAGATGTGAAGATCTTTTGACTGAGTAGCGTGAATCAGCTAAGCCATTTTTGATTTTATGTTTATAGCTAATTTGCTAGTCGATTTGCGCCTCACAAATTTTGGCTCGTACAAACACGTTATACGTTTTTTGTGCTACAACTGTTTTGTTGTTCACTGTTTTAAAAAAGTTTAATAAGGATTCAAAATTAGGTAATAACAAAAAATGAAGCCAGCTAGTAGACGTTCTTGATGAACCCAGTATTATTATGCTCTACCCTTTAAAAGCTTATGTGAAAAATTTTTATGAAAATATTTATCAATTTACTACAGGTTGCTATAGTCTCGAGTCCAACTTTACAACCTGTATTTAAACGAGTTTGAAAATTGATCCACTTACCAAATGATAATTCTTTTCAAGTTAGCTTACTATTAAGGAGTGTGGGAACCTTGACTTCAAAATTAATGTCTAGACTCTAATATAGAGCGTTGAAAATAAACTACTACCGAAAAGCTTTTCAGGAAACTTTTTAAGAGGGACGTATCTACAACTAGTTGTAGATACATAAACTTCAGAGAAATTGTTAAGATATATCTTTTTAAGATTTTTGTTTAAGAATTATTTCTCAGTTTATTTCTTATAATTTAGTAGTTTATCTCTATACTTTATTAAAGTCCTTTAATTTATATTGCAAAAGTTCAATATACTTAGTAGATATGTTCAAATTAGCAAAGTGTCTCGTATTAATAGCTTTTATTGGATTGGCATCTATTCAAAAAATATTTAAGCGGGTTTCTCCTGTTATGATTCCTAGTAGAGTAAAGTTGGATTTTCCAATATACCAGGATGTTGAAAAATCTATAGGTTTCAAGGTATTGAGAAACCTATAGCTGTATGCTCTAATCAAACATTTAAAGAAAAATGTAAATCTCGGAGATACACATAACTTTCAAGGTAAACAAGAATTGGGTCAAAATTCTTTAGCCGACCATCCCTTAAAACAAAAATCTTTGCCATATATAGAGAATACTAACTACAGTGATGACGAGGTAATTAAAATTACTCATTACATGATTAGTGCTGAATTAAGACTTGTAAGAAACCTATAAGCAGAGTAAAGATAGATAAGATGGAAATTTGGGCTAATGTCTCAAAACCCATTGACTCCAAAACCGTTATAAAAAAAGTGAAAAAGGTAAACGCTATTAAAATACTAAGCTAAAGTAAACGTATTCAATTTATTCTTTTCAGGATTCAGAAAATAAAGAGGAACAAAAAAATGTCAGCTTTAATTTCTAAATCCATGTTTACTTTACAAGTATTATATAGCTTCAGGAAACATCTAATGCTATTGAAAATAATAGAAAAAAAGTTGAGGAACAAGTAAGTTATTGTTGGCGCCTTAATTTTATTGAGAAATATTTAGAACAATATAGGAAGTAAGAGATCCTGATCATGTAAAGATTGACAATAGCAATAAAAAGGATTCTTAAAAAGTTTGCGCATATACAACTATTACAATTGATGCTATAAAATATTATCGAATTAATAGTATAAAAATGAATTTTCTAATCATAAGTGTTCACAATTTGAGTAACTTGAAATTCTATTATTGAGAACTGAAATAATTGTAAACAAAATTGATCAGCATATATTTAGATCACTTCAGAACTTGTAAAATTGCCGATCCGAGCTTAGTGTCGGAGTATCTCTTATTTATCAAATCCTATGATATAGTATAAAAAACTAATTTATAAATTTCTATTAGATGTTTTGTTATAAACCTACCTTCAAAAAGGCTAGCTTCTGATAATAGAATGTCCTTTCATTCCGTACTTCCATTACAATTTTTGAAAGCTCAGAAATCTGCGAGGTTCTGAAAGTAATACATTGATAAATTTTTCAAAGGTTTAAGTTTTTAGCTTTTAACTAATTGATTTAAACAAATTGACTAACAATTCTTCACAGCTTTCGGCCATAATGTCGAATATTATATATGTATCATCGGGAGATTGTACACTCATTTCGGGGGATTATAGTTGAGTGACAATGAACAATTTCAAGTAATTAATTATTTTTTTCTCAACTACAAGCCAAATTAAAATAAAATGTTTTCAGTAGTGGAAGAAAAAATCAATAAAATTATTTGTAGTTGTAATTAAATAAAAGAAGCAGTGGGAATTTTTTGGATCTCCTCCAAATCTCATATCATTTACATTTTTAAAAATATCTAAGAATGTAGGTGCATTTCGTTTCTCTAATAGTATTGAAATGTTACATAAAATGTTAATATAAAAATCCTCCTTTGAAGTTAGTTTAAGTAGTATTTTTTGAGCTTCATGTTTTATCTAGTGTGCTTTTTTGGATTATTGAAAGATCGAAACACCAGTGAAGGAAGTTGACCAGGGATATTTCCCATTTGTTGTAACTATTGAAGGTTAATCAATTTAATTTGCTTTGTTAGTATAATTATAAGGTAAATGGTGATATAACTTGTCTATTATCTTAAACTTTCACTATATATAAATTTTCACTATGGGTGTTTTTTGTTTATTAACTAATTAACATGTTTTAAGAAACTGATTTTCAAAGCTAAAATTGATAATTTACTCAAAATATCCTAGTATTAAATCCCCAGCTACAATATTCAAAGATTATATATAAAATCTTGCGTAATTTATTACAAAAGTATATATAAGTGATAAATTTTTTATCATCCACACCATTTAAAAAATCTCAGTTTCTGGCTTTAGATTAATACTATCAAATTATGTAATATATGAATTGACACTCTTTTGAGTGACTTTTTTATTATAGTAACTTAAATTTGTCCACTTATTCCTGTCAGGATTTTGTGACTTATTTTATAAAACAATTGTGTAGTAATCGATATAAAACTTAAATCATGTTGAATAAATTTTTGTTTGTTTCTATTTTATTATTCTCTAGAATTAAAATGAGCCTTTTCTTACTTGGGATTCTGACTTAATTAGATTCTACATAGTTATTGAGTTATTTATAATTTTAATTAAGAATAATTTTTTAGTAATTTTAAAATTTAAATCAAGATGAAGGTATCGTCTGCTTTATCTCTTGTAGTAACTATCAATTTAGGGGGATTAATCAATTGAACCCCATTTAAATTAGCTTAGTTTTAAGATAAAAAATAAAAAACCCTTGAATAATCAGCTTTAGTTAGATCCAGTTTGCGTTTGTTAGTTGTAGTGAAATTTTTGGAGTCTAATCTAAATCGAATCACAACCTGTTTTGTGAAAAGGAGGTAAGCTAGAAATTGAAATGTACAAATAATCATAAAAATTTAAACTGAGGCTTGATATAACAATATTGCGAAATCAAATGTTTTTATAGTGAGGTTCGAGGAATATTGGGAAGTGAATAATACTTATTTATAGCATTGATTAAGTTGATTATTCTAATTGAAGATGTGTCATGAATTTTAGATTGCAACATATTTTGTAAAATTTGAGGTCATACAATCTCCAATCTTCATATATAAGGTTTCTTAAAGCCTCTATATAATCAGCAGCAATTCCAAGGAATTCCTCATTAGCCAATATGCTGGCGTAAGTGTTAATAAATATTTGAAGATAAATTTGGACAAGGTCAGCATCCTGTCGTGTCCTTACAAGAGAGATAAAACATTTTAGCATCCGTACAAGTTGGTCATATTCTCCATTCGAAATACTTGCTAGAGTGCTAATTTCAAAATGTACTGCAGATGGTGATTGTTTCTTCATAAATTGTAATATTTCGTTTGAAATTATTTCACAATTTTTTGCGTCAAGCTTAGAGAGGAGTTGTTGAAGCTGAGATTCCTTTGAAGTATTATGAATTTCCTTTTCTGGAGTTCTGGTTGCAATTGCATTAGCTTCTCCTGTTGCAAATTTTAGTGTTGAAAAATTCAAGAAAAAGGGGGCTTCCTTAGCTACTAATGTGTGTGTCTGTATTCGACTCTGCTCTTTGATTTGGTTAAGATTCAGAGTGGTGGAGGTCTTAGTAGAATTCAGGCCAGAAAGGGTCAACGCTCTTTTAGTTATTTGTGTAGGAGGTTTTTTCTGATATTCGTTTGTCGTTATGCTATCTATGCTGGAATTGGGTTTTGAATCAAGATTTTTGATGGGCTTGAAAGCCCAATTTATTTCAATTGGTTCGGATGGTTGTTGAAGATGATTGTTAGAATTAAAAGTGATGTCATATTGTATATTCCAAACTAAAAGGCCTTGTAAATCTTGATGCGAAGATATTAATTGTTGAGTCATGTTTTGAAATTTAATACAGAGAGCTGAGGATGGTAGCTTTAACCAATCTATGAGTGAAGAAGAAAACATGTCATAACATAAAATTTCGGATTCCTTAGTAGCAACGAAAAAGAGTCTTCCATCCATACCAAAGGTCATGCTATTTATAGCAGAGTTGAAATAAAAAGTTCTTATAGCGCTGCGGGATATTAGGTCACAAATTATTATATTACCATTTTGCAAAGCTATAGATACGAGAGCACCAGAAGTAATGAAAGTGTCTATTCCGTGACCACTGGATTCTAAATCAATTGAGTATGAGAGAGAGTAGTTGTCTATCACCCATGCAAAAAGTGAAGCTTCCTTAGGGTGCTTAGAAGTTGACAATAAGAGTGACGAATGTGTAAATTCTAATTGGGAAACAGCATAATTATGAGCATTCTTGTTTGTATTATCACTGTTGACAAAATTTCCCCTAAGTTCTTGGGATTGGAGATTATATCTCGCAATTTTACCATCTTCATAGCCTACGCAAACAATGTTTCCACAGGGAGATATAGATAGGGCAGTCGCAATAGGCTTATGACCAGTTAAACTAAGTGTGGTAGGTGTTAATGTGCGAGAAAATCCACTCCATATTAGGCATTGATGGAAACCTTTATGACAAGTAACAATATTTGGCCAATCGTAGTGGCGTAGATATATGAAAGCCATTTTATTAATAGGTGGGATTTTGTTAGCATGTGAGAAAAGGTTCTTGGGAGCATTCTTTTTTGAAAATATAATGTTTTGCTGTTGCTGAATTAAAGAAGTTAAGCCCAAATAGCCAACTTTGTTATCAGAACTAGAAGTGAGGAGGGTTAGCATGTCGTTACCATAGAAATCGAAGTTGTTTATAGGTCGAGGTTGACCACACCTAGATTTAACCAAGTAGAATTCAGAATTAAAAGAATCAAAAGTCCAAAGCTTTATAGCATTATCAGTACCGACAGTTAATATGACATTGTGACTGATAATAAGAGATAAACATATAATTTTGGAGCTGTGAGCTCCTTCATGAAAAGACTTTAAAGAGCCATTATTCAGGTCCCATTGTACGATATGACCATCACTTGTTGAGGTCAGTAGGAGACTTTTTTCGTCATGAGTATGTGAAGAGTTGTCCCAAAATAGCAAACGAGTAATTTTACCAAGATGTAAAGACTGGGTGAATTCTAATAGGATTTCATCTCTTTTAATATCAATAATAAAAATTTTACCGCACTCATATGCAACAGCTAACATGTCAGAGTGACTTTCATTGAGTATGGCAGCAGTAATATTCGAGTTAAGGAATTTTTTAGGAAAGCATTGCAGTTCATATACTTTTCTTTTTGTTTTGAAATTCCAAATCTCAAATCGAGAAGGGATGTAAGCTATAATCAGCTTGTTTATGTAGGTAGGAGGGTGAAGAATAGAAAATATTCTCTCGGAACTTGCAAGTGAATTTTTTGGTAGTGTTAGAAGAACTTCATATGGAGGTGTTGAGAGACCTTTGTATCTGTTTTTTGAAAAATTATATGCTGATAAAGACCAAATAATTATATCATTGCCACTTGATGAAATTAGGAGATCCCCGATCAATAAAAGCTCAGTTATATTTGATTCTTGGCCTTTAAGGGTAAATAATTGATCAAAGCGATGAAAAGCAAAGATTGTGTTACCGGATGCAGCATATATTATGTTTTGTTTTAAGTCAGCAGCTATAGCATGAATGATAAAAGGATTTGAAGTCTGTTGAGCATTCAAAAGGGGGCTTCTCATTACTAGATTGAGGTTGGGGCTCTCATATAATGAGTATTGTGGTCCGATACTGGTTATCAATAGCGCTCTCTTACCATCCTGAAAAGCCTTCGCAACAGACCCATCAGTTAATAATCCAACAGAATGAGAAGGACGGACCACAGAATCATAGCTCCATTGTTTTTTCAGGAAAGATTTGTTGTTGCTATCCATCTCCTTATCTTAATTGTTTTAAGGCGTCAAGAGGTCCTAGTTAATATTTAATCAAAAGAAAATGGCTTAGTTCTCGATACAAGATCATAAAAGAACGAGTTTTAATACATTCAATGTGTAGTTATAAAAATGTTGTTGAATATTAAATCCTTTTTTTTTGGACAAGTAAATTTTGGCTCTAGTTTTGATAGCATTATAAAAGCAAGTAAAGAAAGTGAGTTAGCTATCTGTTAGTGCTAGCATTTTCTAGCAAAAGAGGTGTAAATTAGAACTTAGCTATTGTCAAATTTATTTAAGAGCATTTTATCACTCATATTTAAATAGCTAGCAAGTTCTAGATGTAGTTTGGGTGTTAACAAGTTTAAACGCTAACAAAATTTTGACCACCTTCACAATGTATTTACTGTACTGGGATTTGACACCCTTTATGCATTTACCAAGGATGTAGCTTTGAGAGTTTACACAACAAAACTTCTCACATAGCTCTAGGATGCAAAGGATAAAGACAGAATCTATTTAAAGCCTTTAGCGTGATTAATGTAGAGCTAAAACTCTAAATAGAGTACTAAACAAGTTAAGATCTAAGTAGCTAATTGCTGTTACCCATGGTTTGAAAGGGCACCTAGAGCCCGTTATCCTTTTCAAACAAATGCTTATGCTAATATTGTTTGCATTCACAACGATTCTAATATCTCCAGATATAGTAACCTGAGTTTATTGTTATAATAATACTTTCAACAAAAGATTTGTCCAAGATTCCAGGAGCATTTAAACTTAGCAACTAGATTTTTAATCACACGAGGAGAAAAATAAATTTAGGAGTTTGATCTATAAATTATTGATTTATCAAATAAAGGGAATAGAATCTTTTTATAAAATTTTTTTCAAAGTTAGCTATATTGCACAGCTGATTTTTCTAAGAAATCAAAAATGAATTTATATGAGAATTTAAGGCATTTGTATCACCGAAATATTTTTGCAATATATAAAATTTACGAGAAATCTTATTGTTTCGGCATAAGCTTGAAATAAATCCCATTTTAAGCTAGTGGTTTACTAAGTATAACTAATGATGGCTAAGACTCCAAGGATACTACTGTGTTGAAAAGAATACTTAAATTAAATATTTGGTAGTTAAAGCTAATGTAAATAATCCACCAAAATTCAGCAGGTAAAACATTAAAAATCTTGATACTAATTGTATCTATTCTATTGTTATTAACACTCATTTAAGCAAGCAACCTATTTTGTAACACTTTGTTGAGAACATGTTTTAGAACTGTGATTAAAATCCCTATCTTTATAAGTAAGAGCTAAAACTGCTTCTCTCACTATCAATTTGAGGGTCTAAAAGACTTGATCATATATTATTAACACAAAAAATCTAAATAACATTTTAGGATATTTTAACTTGTACATTTCAGAAAATTTATAAAGTTTCAGAATACAATAAAAAAAATTGGTGGAACACTTAAAACATGCAATCCAACCCATTCAACTTTATAATCCTAGATGGGTTTTTAATCCATTCCCTATATTAATTCAATGATTGGCATATTTTAGCTAAAAGCGTCAAACTCGGAGCCAAACAAGTTATTAACAAAAATATAATCTTTCTCTTAAATTTTCTTTGGAAGTAATTGGAATGTTTATGAAAGGTTCATATTGGACTCTTGAAATTATTTAGATTTATGTTTAATAATTTATATAACTACTCATATTTAAGTTTTCTATTTCACGCTAAAAGTGTATTATTAAATTTCAAAATTAGTTTTAAATTAAGTCATTATGATTTAAAAGAATCTACTTCAAGCTTATTAATATTCAGTTCCTTGAATGGCTTGTTTTGCTAATTAAATACTGGAAACTATTTTTCACTCATAATGAGACTAATAATGAAAATCTTTAAATTTGAACTCATAACTTGCCTAAAACGATTAAAAGTTGAGAGGCTATAGCGGGAAAGTATACTTTTATTTCAATACTATGTATGCTCTTAAAAAATTTTAGATTGAATATTAAAAATATCACTAATCTAACACTAGAAGCACGATTTAGATACTAATAAGTAAATTATCAGTAATCATTGCAAACTAGTTATAAGAACAGTGCGCTTCAATTCGTAGAATTAATATCCATAAACTTAAGATTTGAGCAACTTATGATTTTTATTACCTATCAAATATGAGGATCTTAGCAAAAACTTAGCTAATCGTTGAAATTTTTTAAATTATTAATTTCATTTTTATAAAACTTTTTTACTCTTGTTCTATTATTGATAACTTACATAATTTAGCTTGAGGTTTTGGGAGTTTTTATTTGCTTACTCAAATCTGCTTGAAAAATTGAATGTCATTTTTAGTAATTTTTTTTAATTTTAGTACACGATACCTTCAAGCTTGGAATTGAATTTGCTTTTTGAAAACAGAAGGTCATTGGTGTCTGTATAATAATTTTCACTTTTTTTAGAGGTCCTGGCTAAGCTTTGAGAGTTAACTTTTTTATCTAGTGTGCTGTAGTTCTGCTCTATTATGGCTGTCTTTATGCCTGGCTCCTGCCAACAAGGTAGATTAAACAACAAATACCACATAGCATGCTTTTATGGATCTATATTATACTTGATTTTAGGTGTTAAAAGATACATGAGCTTATCAGGCATTTTAAAGCTTTGATTTTAGAAAGTTTTAGGTGCTTGAGTGACTTACCATTTTCTTGAATAATTGCTGGGACTGAGTTGATTTCTTTGACATTTCATAAGCCTAATTATCAAAATAAATTGCTTGTTGCATGGGATATGAATTAGAGAAACTAGTTACTTTTAGTTGATCATCTTTCCTTTTTGGGTATTGGTCATGACGCTCAACTAGATAAATTATTGAACTTAAGTTTCTTACAATTAATTATCTATTAACAATTTTTATTACAAACTCTTACAATTTTTCGTTTTAAAATCCATATTCATAACACAATTAGGATAATAAGCTCGTTTCAAATTGTTAATCTCATTTGGGTACAGCTTTCCATTAGTTTTGATTGAATTGACTGCAATATTCAAAATAAGCAAAAAAGCACTATAAATCTACAGAATACTAGATTTCTTTGCATTTAATTTAACATTTAGCCATAGATTTTTAATATCTATAGTATAAACAAAGCAAAAGGATTATTACCATTCTTCAGACTAATACCTAAATGATCACATTCACTTTTCTTTATTTCACGCAAACTTATGGGCATCCTCACCTTGCTCAATAAATTCCTGAAAGAATAGCACGAATTTTAAAGATTCTAAACTTTTATTTATGTATATAGAAATAATTTTTCTTAATAAATTTTGCATTTATAAAATTTTTTTGCCACTACTTAAAACTAGGCTTAACCTTTGAGCTTCGAATATAATATTTTGAATGGATTTATTGAGCTCGGGGGAGTGTTGATTCTTTATTTGGCCAACAATTTTCTATTTTAAAGTGTATACCGTAGTTATTTCTCATTGTAAATAGTATTACATGGGGTAACTATTAGTATTTTATTTACTTAACACAAATGTTTGCATCTGCTTTTCTCACAATTTTGAATCGTCTTACCTCTTTAATGCTAGGCTCTAGCTTAGCTCCATGGCAATCAAAGTAATCTTCTGCATTATGTTTAAGCCTAATATAATATGAAAAATATTATTATTATCGATAACTAAAACCTCACCACAAGCTTTTTTTTCCGTCATAGGTGGCTTAGATTTAATCTGGAATTAGGCAATTTATTTTATTTTTATCAACAAGACGAGAACAAGAATAGAAAGCTATGATGGTATATATTTAGTCACACTAAGTAAATTTTTACCTCATTATCATTTGCTATGAATTCTTTTTGGCTTAAGTTAGATTTATTGTGAATAGACTCCTTAAGAAAAAACAGCTTTAGTTGTCATTTATTATTTGTAAATAAGGTAACTCAAAAACTTTTAACCTCCATTTTCATGAGCTTCTCGTTTATTGGTTTTAACTCACTCTGTATAACATTTAAGTACTCTGAAGCTTTTATTTCTTTCAGGCTCAGGATTTCATTTTGAATCATGTTAGCCATATTCTAAATTAATGAATTAAATTTTGAAAAGCTTTTCTAGTTAGAAAAAATGTCTCACATTGATCATTTGTTCAATTTCATCTTTTATTTCTACTTTTGTGTCTAGTAATTTCTCTTTAACACTAGTTTCTATATATGTAAACCCCTCTGTAAACCCTTGTGTTTCGGGGAAATTTTTGTTTCTAGAACTGTCATTTTTTGTTCCTTTATGTGTTTCGTCCATCATTTTTAATGACATTGGTTCATCAGAACAAAAACTGTAATCTTCGACTGAGTCTGAAGCTCCTTTGTTACATTCACTATTAGTCACAGAAGATTGGCTATAATTATTCCTTTTTGTTTTTGAGTTTTTATCAAGCTGTTTTCCTTTTGTTCTTAGCTGTTGAGTTGCAATATTTTCAAAATTTGATTCATCATTATCAGAATTCTTATCACTATCTGTGAAATTATTATTTGTATCTTCACCACATTTTCGATTTTTCATAACTATATTCGTATTGGGTTTCGTATTTATTTGTTGACCTGAGTAAAAATAACTACCATCATCGTGCATATTATGGCCGTATATTGACCACTTGCTAATTGTTTGAACCTTCTTATTATTTTTGCGCATTTTTAAAGTTTTTAGCAGTTGATAAAAACTCTCTCAAATATCGTCATTTCTAAAAAGATTTTCTTTAACAAAACCGTGAGATCTATCTTTAAACTGAGCTAGTACTTTAGTACCTGAAAAAAAGTAATATCTTTATGATCTACATAATATCCAGTAGTCAATAACCGAAAATTTCAAATTGCTAAAATTCGAATATTTAAAAATATTTCTTAGTTTGTTTATATCTACTTTAATATATGTGTAAAATAGACTTTTATTGGTAAAGAGGATTAAATTAATAAGATCTGTAAATCTAAATACAAAATAGCCTTAATCGATTTATTAAAGCGAATATCACAAAAAAACCTCAATTTTACATTAAGTTTTCAATAGGAATGATATCAGTTATAATATAATTTACACATTTGTTAAGGTGAAGAAGATTAAAAATTGATAAAAATTTACTTTGGGATTGTCAGATTTAGAATTAAAGACTAAAAGAATCTTTTAGTTGATGAAAATAATATAGATGAGATTAGTTTCTTGAAAGCTTAACTTATCATTAGAAAATGTCATAACTGTTGAAGAAAACTCGAATTTATAAATAAGGGACGCTTCACTTGTCATACGAATGACAAAGTTGGCCCAAAAATACAATGCTAGATTTTTATTTGTAATCTATATAAATAAAAACTGAACTATCATGTGCATGTGTTTTAGCTCGCAGATACACTCAAAATTGTAAATATAATATATACTTCAAGTGAACAAAACTTTTTTTTATCAGCACGTTTTATTGAGTACTCTAGTGTCAAGCAAAGGAATATTATCTAATTGCTTGAAAAAAGCACCTTTATTTTTATTCTTTTTTCTGAAATGAGTAAAAAAAATTGCAATACTATTCTAAACAAGGCTTTCAAGTGCCTGAAAGAGCTAACAAGGCCATAATGTAAATATCTTATGGTCAAAAGCTCTTGTTATTTGATCCCTTGATTCTTTATTACTTTTAGGTTGAAACTGATGTTTTAGTGCTTAATTCAACCTATCTAACGAGTACAATGTGCCAAGACTATTTGTTGCATTTTCTAAATTGAATTTAAATATCATGAAGCTAGGTAGATAAAGTTTGTTTATAATAATTTGCTACATTTTCACATATTGCAAATTGATATTAGTAGTTATTATTTAGAATTCAGAACATATATCATCAAATTTTTAAATCTCACATTTCTGAAGCATATTAGGTGTTTTTCATATAATCCTCAAATAAGATGCAGATTAAATCTAATAAGTCTATTTTGGGAGACATAAAAATATCCTCTATTCAACCTAGGGAAATTTAAGAAATCTATTGTAAGTTAAAACTCGATACCGTTGCAATAATAAATTGCCAGGCTGTATTAAACAGCCATTCCGAAAACTTTTTATTTAGTTTAAAAAGCTTGTGGCCCGGCGTAACCACTATTTTTGGACTCTATATCCAAGCTGGTGGCACAAACGTATGGTTGAGATATTTCTTATAGCCACCAGGGCATTGTTTAAATTCTAGCCAATGGGTTTGAAATATTTTAAACTAGCAAGTGAATTTAATTGAGGTGTCATTTCACCTCTTTAATATGGGACTTCTTTTAATTCAAGTACTATAAAAACAACTTGGAAAAACTTTCACTTACTCTCTTAAAAGTTAAACTACTAAATTTTTTTCTATTCTCTATTCGTTAGTAAGTATAGATATATTATGGATTAGTAATCTAATAAATTTGAACCTTGAGGTTAAACAACCACAAAGTTGTTAAGCCACCGAATAATCATTCTCATCTATATCTCAAAAACTATAACTAATATCACTTAACTTATGAATGCCCCTTTATTTGAAACTTTGAAGCAACAAACTACAATTGATTACGAATAATCCACTATAAGCTATTACATCGTTTTAACTATGATAACTAAAAAATTTAATGATTAAACATGCTAATATAAAATGGAAAACGAAATTGGAATAGTGATATTTAACCGAACAATAAATAAACAAAATAAGTTTGATTTTAGCTACCTCACTGAAAACTTTGAACTACTAAAAATTGTGATCCTTGATTTCATAAGACAATCTATGCTTTTCAAACCATCCCTTAAGCTTGGACTACTCTTTTCTGATGGAATACATCATTCTGATACATTGGAGAATTTTTCTGAATTCACTTTAGCTTGCCCAATTGAACTCCTCAAATTTAATAACTTAGTTGAGTCTATTTATAACACAGAATTCTCGACTGGAAGTAATGACTGGAAACTGGCAATAATAATAGCCCTATATAAACTAATAGATATGAACCCTGCACCAAAAGTGAGTTATGAGATTTATTTCATAAACCTGAAATAGAAAAACATGACATTTATTTGCAGACCCAGTCATCAATATTTTATTTTACTTCATTAGAGAACTCATATTTGAATGCAAAAGATTTCCACCTAATAGCTGATCAGCTACTAGCAAATAAAATTGTTCTTAAACTTTTTTTTATCTCTACTAATCAAGATTTATTGCAACAATGCAACAGCTATAATATAAAAAGTTTATCTGCTTGTAACAACACTTTTATAAGTATAATCAATCCAAAACATGACCATAACCCAATTATCTTACAGCCTGGAATATCTTTTTCCTCACACAGAAAGCACAATTGTTTAGTTATTGGAAAACACCTTAAGATACCCATTCAAATTTCACCAATTACAACAAACACTTTGGGTATTAAATCCTTTGGAATCCGACAAGAATTATCAAGAAAATGCTTGGGTAAAATAATCAGATCTTTATCATTTATTGGAAACAAGGCTGACATAAAATATTCTTACTCATACCCTGTAAAATCTTTTGAGTATGGGGGTATGATGATTCCTTCTAAGGAAGCTGACAGGCTAGAGAATACCTCAGAACTACCCTGTCTCAAACTTATCTGTACCATATCATTATCACAGCTTAAAAGAGAATTAGTACTCGATAAAGCTAGTTATGTACACCCTCTGTTTGGTGATAGTTTCAGTGAGCATATGATCAAGTCGATTGTAACAAGCTTAAAGCAAACTCAAGGGGCTATAATCTGTAGATATATTTGGAGACGTAACTCTCACCCAAGACAAGTGGCCCTTTTCCCCCACCCTGATCACGCCTCTAATCATTCTCTAGTCATGGTTTATCTACCATTCAATGAAGATTTTCGACCATATTATTCCTTTTCCTTACCACAAATAACTTCAGAACAGCTTGAAGAAACTAAAAAAATAATAAAAACGATGACTCTCAAACCCGAGAAATTGAATTATTCGGTATATAGCTATGGAGCAAGTGATTTTCCGTTAAGATCTTCTACATTCAATTTACAACTTTTCAAGTACTTACGGCAGAATTATATCGGGAATGCTAAATAATATCAAATTAATAAATATAAATTATACCAAGAACGAATGACACTATAACGTGTTCCAATTGATTATTCAATTTAAAAAACACTTGTTTAAAATGAAAAGCAGACTTTTTTTTTTGTACCAATAGCTGAGCCTTTAAAATTGAGTATAACACAACTTGTAATCAAACGGCTTCTGTTTTAATTTTCATTTACTGAAAAATTTCATAGAATAGTTGACCCACAATGAGAAAGATTGACACTTTACAAATTAAAAAAAATTACCACTTTTCAATTTGTATTTGGGCAATCCTTTATTACATAAAGAAATAGAAAAAATAAAACTATCAGTTTAACTTTTAATTTTGGGACAAACGAACTCAAAATTCTAATTTCATAGTCTTATGTTAGTTGGATCAATTTTGTATCCAAATGAATAGAATGTATTTTAGACAGTTTTGATAATAGTAATCGATTTTTTTTTATTACTTGCATGCAGTTCATCCTCATGAAAGTTAATTGGGGTATAAAAGCAAGGAAAATAGGATTAATCAATTAGTTTACATCAAATAGCATTTTAAAACTTTTCATGATTATAGCAATTAAAGAAAGTCTCTGAGAAAGATTTTAAAATAGAGCTATTGGAATAAGGACATTGATCTAAAGATTTACAAAGTCTTGAAAAAATAACATGGTTGATGAGAAAATTTTAAAACTTTTTGGTCTTTAATAATAAGCTCTAAAGACGGTAGTCTAAGAATTTATAATACAATCCAGTAATTGTCTTCTTTTAATAAGCATGTCTTTGCTGACTTAATGCTTCCACAATGTAACTAGGGGTAAGATTTCCACAGGGGTTTAATTTAATGATTAAAAATTGGAAATGATATGAACCATTTAATTCACAATAAATCAAGTTTCTTGAATAAATTAATTGACCAAATAAATATATAAAAAATTGACTTATTGAAAATTTTAAATTTCTTATCTAAAACAAAAAAATTATTAGTGAAAAAACAAGATGAAAATAAGATTGGGCTGGATAATTTTCATATTAGCCATATTATATAGTGCAGCTAATAGCTTGGGTAAGCAATAATGTAATGTTTGAAAAAATTTAAAAATTAAATAACTATTTTACAGCTGATAACACTGAGGAGGAATCCCATTTAGCCAAAACATCTCCAGGGTTATTGGATCAAAATGTGCCTAGTAGTGTTAATGAATCTACACTTGCCAAGTTGCATCCAAGTAAAGCTTTTTAAAGATTTCTAGATATTAATAGTTTAAATTTGATTCAAATCTTCAGATTTCAGGATAGAATCGACTTTAAACGAGATATTGGAAAATGTTAAAGTTAGTAAATTACATGGGTTTATAAAAATTTATTAATATATTTAATTTTTTTTTAGATTCTCTCAATAGAAAAAGGATCAAATAATGAGAGCAAAAGAATTGTTGAAAATCAAAGAATCTTGGACGATTTTAGCAATTTTATCTCAGAAGTATTTCAAAAAGGTGTAGCAGAAGAAGCAAAAGAGCAGATTTCTAGTTTTTTTGAAAATTACAAAGAAGTCAAGCCTGAAATTGTATTGGAAAATATGTTCAAGTTTACGGAAAATGCATCAAATCCCTTTGGTTTTGATTTTGCTGCAAATAAATCAATGGCAGCAACATTTGCTGAAAACTCTTTCATGCAAACATTTTGGACAAAATTGGAAGTAAATGATGAATATTTAAATACTAGAAAATAGTTTAAAAGAAATGTGATATTTTATAGGCTATGTTCCCAATGATGAAATTCTGGACAACGACGAGTAGCAGTACAACTACCAGTAGTAGCACATCAACAACAACTCCGGCTACACTAAGAAGAGCATTAACGAGAAATTTAGTATCAAATAAAGTAAATTCACCATTAGCTGAAGCATTCAATATGGTCAAAAACGGATACCCTATGAAAACAGTAGCTGACACATTTAAAAACGCTGTAAAAATAGACACGCCAGTGGAAATTGTTGAAGACTTTATTAAATTCGCTATGGGAGTACAGGAAAATGAGTCTAATTCTGTAGCAAAACAAAACACGAAAAATTCAGAGAAAGAGCCCGAGTTTTTCGGAGTTTTCTTTACCAAATTGCAAGTTAGTCTCAATAACAAAATAGCTATAAACTATTAATTATAATGAATTTTTCTTAGGCTATGTTTCAGACAACCACTACTACCACTGCTACCACAACTACAACTGCTGCTACAAGTGCTGCTACAACTGCTGCCACAAGTGCTGCTACAACTGCTGCCACAAGTGCTGCTACAACTGCTGCCACAAGTGCTGCTACAACTGCTGCCACAA
>JADHZB010000521.1:0-23971 GCA_015657535.1 Nephromyces sp. MM_2019 | reverse complement strand
TTTTGTGTGTGTGTGTATAGAAATATTTAATAAATTATTAACGGGGAATACAAAGAGGAAAGCAATACTTGAATTGATATCAAATGCAACAGAATACACACACATTTCACTTCGTTCAGGAGAGGAAGTAGCCCTTGAAAATTTGGTACACACATTGGCTATCAAATCCCCTCATAAAAACGAATATAATAACCCTCATTATAAAGCCCTTATATTACTTCTTGCACATTTTAACCGCACACCTCTCTCCTCTGATTTATCTATTGATCAATCTTCTATACTAGAAACAGCCTTATCTTTAGTACAGGCTATGGTTGATGTTATTAGTAGTAATGGTTGGTTACAACCAGCCCTCATTTGTATGGAAATTTCACAAATGGTTGTACAAGCTATGAATTCTACACACTCTCCACTTAAACAGCTTCCACATTTTACAGATGAACTTATTCAACTTGCCAAAGGTGTGTTATATACACACACATTATATATATATATATATATACAACATATATATACAGAATATATATATATATTCAAAATATAGTTATACACACAAAAAATATTGTTACACACAAAAAATATTGTTACACACACAAAATATAGCCACACACATACAAAGAATATAGCCATACACATACAAAAAATACATATACATATACACAATATATATATACGCACACAAAATATAGCTATACACACACAAAATATAGTCATACACACACAAAATATAGTTATATACACACACATAAACTTTTTTTTTGTATAGATCAAAATATTGAAGATATATTTGATTTTATGAATATGGAGAATGATGATCGTACACATTTATTAAAAAGTTTGAGTGAGAATGAAATGGTTGATGTTGCACAGGCCTGTAATCGTTACCCTGTAATTACAGTTGATTATAAAATAGAAAATGAAGGACCAATTGCACCACACACATCTGTTGTGTGTAATATACAAATTGAAAGGGATATGATGGTAAGATAGTTTATTATTTATATATATTACACACACACCTTCTCGAATATATAACTTTAGAGCAATGCAACATCTTATATTCATAATACACATACAATAACATATACACACACACAAACACTACACCCCACAATACAAACACACAAACACTACACCCCACAATACAAACACACAAACACTACACCCCACAATACAAACACACAAACACTACACCCCACAATACACACACACAAATACTACACCCCACAATACACACACACAAATACTACACCCCACAATACACACACACAAACACTACACCCCACAATACACACACACAAACACTACACCCCACAATACACACACACAAACACTACACCCCACAATACACACACACACACACATACAAACAAACACTTCACCCCATAATATACACACACAAACACTACGCCCCACAATACACACACACAAACACTACACCCCACACTACACACACACAAACACTTCACCCCACACTACACACACACAAACACTACACCCCACAATACACACATACATATATATATATATTATATATATATGTTTATATAGGAGGATGTATTAGGGCCTGTGTATGCACCTTATTTTCCTAAAGTAAAAGATGAACAGTGGTGGTTAGTTGTAGGTGAGCCATCAACCAACACACTCACAGCAATAAAGAGGGTGTGTGTAAATAAACCATTTTCAAATATAAAATTAAATTTTGACACACCAGAGATTAGAGGTACACACAACTATGTGTTATATTTAATGAGTGATTGTTATATGGGGTGTGATCAAGAATATCAATTTGATTTAACTGTTGAATAATATATATATATATAAGAATATATTTAATCATATCATAAATAAATATCCATACACATATCCAATTTTTATCTAAAACTCACTATCTGAATATATATATAAATATATATGTGTGTGTATATATACAAATTTGTATACCCCTATCTTTGAAACATACACACACTTTTCTATACAATTACTCTTTTTGAAATAAACAACAAACAAGTCCATTAAACTATTTTCAAACTTTTAAAAGAAAAATAAAATAAAATTACTTCAATCTATATATATATATATACACATATATATAAACGCACATAAACATACACACATAAACGTGCATATACACACATACAAATATACATACACTCGCACACATATATAAATATATATAACACATACACATAAACGTGCATATACATACATACACATAAACGTGCATATACATACATACACATAAACGTGCATATACATACATACAAACATACATGCACTCAAACAAATACACACACATAAATTTTAATAATAAATTTTCAAAATTAAAATAAAATTTTGACAAAAGTATGTATTTATTACATATTATGTGTAAATAAATATATATATTTATATTTATATATAAATATATATGTGTGTGTGTGTGCCTTTAAATAGTAAAAACTAATAAAATGACTGAGGAAATAGTTCTCAAATAATATTACATATATCTAAAGATAAACATGATAAAATATGTACATAAATTCTTCAAAAATCAATTCTTTGTATAACAAGCTTTATGTGTGTGCATGTCTGTGTGTATATATAGGTGTATATATGTTGCTTATTTGATTATGTGTGTCTTAATAATTCTATGGTTTGTGCGATCCTTATTTGATTGTGTGTACGATGCTTATTTTGATTGTGTATAAATTAGTTACATGATTCATTGAAAATTTTTTAGTTGATTGTGTGTACATAGTCTATTGGATTGTATCTATGTTGCTTGCATATTTGGTTATTTGTATTTATGTGGCGGTGTGTGTGAGTATATATATGTGTAAGGATATATATATATATGTGTGTGTGTGTGTGTGTAAGTGTATCATATAAACTATAAAAATAAAAATTCTATAAATTGTACATGATTATCTTATAAAATAAAAATACCAAATCTAAATGAAAATTAAATCAATTACTTGAAAACTAAAAATAACATATTTATTATTTTTTGTATGATAAATATATATACCAATACATACACACATCAATATATGCAGAAATATCAAAAAGTATATATATATATAATAATAGTAGTTAATTGTTTATAGCGTATATAAAATTACTTTGAATAAGTGATTAAAAGTGAGAGGAGAAAATTTATATGTTTTATCAATTATTAAATGTTTGTGTATATATATATGTATGATCAATTATTAAAAGTGTGTATGAATATATGTATGATCAATTATTAAGTGTGTGTGTATATATATATATATATGTGTATGATCAATTATTAAATGTGTGGATGTAAATATGTATGATCAATTGCTAAAGATATATATATATATATGTATATATATATATAATCTATTGTAAATTGTGTATGTATATTTTTTTTTTCAATTGTAATATATACATAACTATTACAAGTATGTATATGTATAAAAACAACAATAAAAAAAGGTATACTATAACACATTTATATATCTATATAATTAACAAATAATCATAACTATATATATAATAATAATAATACCCCTCTCCCATTAAAAAAAAAAACAAACAACCTACTCTCTCCAAAAAATAAACTAAACACACAAAACTTACCTACCCATCCCCTTTACTACATATATATATACACACATAGACACACACACATAAACACACACATATAGACACACACACATAGACACACATAAACTTATGCCGCAGTATCAGTATATTTATGCCAATAGGCACCCTTGTAATTATCAATTGGTCTAAAATTGTTAGTATAATCAGGCATATAATAGTCTTCATGTAATAGAGGGTATATATACACATCTAAATCTTCTAATTTTTTATTTTTAATAAAGAATATACCATCTCTTAGTGGTTGGAAATGTTTAGTTTCACTTGGTATATAACCACCAGAAAATCGAGGTTTTGGTGTGTATGTAATTGCTTCTTCTTCAGGTTCCTCTTCACTATCATCAAAACTTTTATATATATCATCTAAACCACTTTGTAAATTATATTGTTTATCTTCATTTTCATTATCATATTTTTCTTCTATTTCTATGCCAATTTCTTCTTTTTCATCTGTTTGTATACTTGGTGCCATATATTGAAAATATGCACCTTCATCTTCATAATTGTTATAAATCATATCTTCACTATTAAAATCTTTTGTGTGTGTTAAAGATGTTTCTAATGCACTTGGTGATGGATAATATGAATATTCTGGGTTTTGAATATCTATCTCACTTCTGTTAAAAAATAAAATAAAAAATATTTATGTGTCTGTGTGTGTGTAGTGGGGAGGGGAGAGGGAGTATGTAGCTTTTTCTATATATAATTACCCTTGGATTGCTTCAATAATATCCTTATTTACAACCTTCATCATACGTTTCCTAGACTGAAATGTATATTTAATTAAATATGTGTGTGTGTATTATTCAAGTAAAGGGGTAGGTATGTATGTGTATTTAAGTTAAGGGATGTGAGGTTGTATTCAAATAAAGGGGTATGAGTATTTATTCAAGTGAAGGGGTGTATATATGTGTGTGTAAACTATGTTTAATGTGTATAAAATTAATTACCAATATGGGTATGATTTGAATTTTTAAAGTGCCAAATTCTGTGTCGATTTCTTCATCAAAGAAACTCTTAAGCCCAGCCTATATATAAATAAAATATAATTAGCTTGTACATGAATATTTAATCTCCCAAGTTTCTATACACAATGTGTGTTAGATTCATCAAAAAATGTGTAAGATGGCGTGTGTCAAAAATTTATAAATGTATTGAGTGGATGTGTTTGTGTGTGTGACTTACAATAAGCTCATGGCAGTTAATTGCGAAGGAGGTTAACTTGGTGTTTGTTAAGTTATTTTCCTGACATATTTCTATTCTTAATTTTTTATTTTTCTGTTGTTATACAAATAAGAATATATATGTTTGTGTGTGTATGTCTAAATTATTATAGTTTAATTAAGATATAAATACTAAATTTGAAAATAAAGTTAGAAAATATTGGGATCATATAATAAATACGTTGTTATATATATATATATATATATGTGTGTGTAGTAAATAACATACATACACAGAAACAAGAACATGTAAAATTATATTTAAAGTACAAACATACACACACACACACATACTGGAAGTGATAATATGAAAAATTGCATCCAATTTTTATCAGTTCTAGCAGATGTTCGGTATTTTTTATCATTTGTAAGTATCTGAAATATATAAATATTATTAAAACGTGTGTAAAAAATTTACATAATAAGGTATAATTTATTGAAACAGATATATATTATGATGCGTGTGTTTTATAATATGCATCGATTTATATAGCTAATATATGGATATTAGATAAAAATAAAATAAAATTTGAGTCTGTGTATGTGTAAATAAATCATATTATGGGGTGTATTTAATCTAAATTGATTTATATCTATATATATATATATATTTATATACAAAATATGAAAGTGTGTGTTAGGGTTGAGAATATAAAGATGCGCAACCATAAATGTATAGCTATTAAGTGTGTATCTATGTAACTATTAAAAGCGTTTGGCCCCGAGTGTGTGACTCATGGAGCTATAAATTATTAACTCTGAGTGTGTAACTATAACAATTGTGTAAACAATTGTGTAATTATAAAGTTTGTAACTATATGTGTGTAAATATAAGTGTATTACTATATGTGTACAACTGTAAGTGTGTAAGCCAAATTTTCCCTAACTATAAGCACTCTTGGTGCTAGACATGGATTACCTTGATGTAGCGCCTCTTTAAATTACCTTCATCTTTTAAACAATGTACAAGTACTTCAAAAAATGGTGTAAAGTTGTCCTCCTTAGTAGGACCCATTTTTGTTAATTCTATTGAATTGTTATTTAAATATCTTTATTTTTAATCCATAAAAAGAATTGGATAAGTAGTTGGGTATGTGTATATGAGACTTAAGTTTCTTGAGAGTAATAATTATATATATTTGTGTTTGGAAAAATAACTTATAAGAATCATAAAAATTTGATGTCGTATTCTTACACAACTAAAAATTATTATATTTATAATCCTTTGTGGAATCTTTCTCTGTCAAAGTGTTTAACTAAAAGGTTTTATAAGGAAAATTGATGTTTATGTCTATATATAAATTATAGGAATCTTGTTGATTTATATATTATAAGGGTTAAAAAAGAGAATAAATTCAAGTGTCGATTTTTTTTTTTTAAATTTGTAGTTAGATATGTTATCTTTGCACTAAGTAATATTATATGCATATATATGTAGCATTTTTTGGATCTTTTTTTATGGGGGGGTTTTATATATACAAAGCACACACCTTTATCATTAACTTATACCTAACATATGGATTGATGTGTGAGTGTGTAAAGAGAAAGAAATAGGCAAAGATGTAATAAAACTGGGTGAATTGTTTAGCAAGTGTTTTCAGTTGCCGTAACCAGCACTATAGAATAATTATTACTATAAATACAAACTTTTGTAGGAAAACAATTATTTCTATATACATTTCACCTTTGTAGGGACCTACAACATCCTAATGTTTATTTGTGTGTAAGGTTTTTTTTATAATCAATGCAGCATTGTGTTGTTTAACAATCCAAAACTAGTTTGTAGAACATAATTTACGTGCTAAAAGTGTATGTTTTACAAAAATGTACAGATATTTGATGAATCCATATAATCTTTAAAACATAGGTATTGATTTTGATATCAGTATGTTTTACTTATTTTTTTATTTCATACGTTTATATTTGTATGTTTTATTTATTTACATGTCTAGACACTAAAAAAAAGTTCCATCTATGCTATGTATATATATATATATATAAGCCTAAATATTATACACTCAAACTTAATTATATTAATTTGTTATTAGAGCTCAACACATTCATAATGTTTTAAATTTCAAACCTGCAAACACACTTAGGATATATAAACTATACATTTGAGTTAGTTTTTATTTAGCTTTTACTAGTTGCTACATTTCTATTTGATGAGATATGTATATATCACATGCATACAAACGATGTGTGTGAGCTGCCAAGTGTTTTTAATAGGCTAAGTTTATAATATTATTTACTATTAAAACTATCATCGTTACTTGATTATTTTTTTAGAATTATCTAAGAAATGATTCAGAGATGGTTAAATCAATTTTTAGTTGTTTATTTATACTTGATATATGTACTGGGAAATATTTTATTATGAAAACTATATATTGTTTATTATTAAAATCGGGTAAAATTACAATCTGAGAAATCATAGAATCAAAATCTTGTACAATATTATTTTTTTAGAAAGTATTATGTTTACAATTTAGTTTTGTTTTAGAGGGGGTATTTCAAAATAAATTGAATTGCTAATCTAGTAAATTCACTTTTAAACTATCAGTATATTATACATAAAAAGGAAATCTTCAACACAAAAAACTTTTGAAATTGTTAAAATATGTCAACGTTTACTAAATTGTGGAGCTTTCCTAGATTTTTTAAGCCCCACCTTTTTACGCTCAACATTGCGTGAATCAATTCTAAGTAGACCAGTGTGCTTAAATGGGTATCGGAGGAAAGGATATAGATTAAGAATAGTTCTTGCAATGGCAGTACCGGTAGAAGATGCTTGAGCGGAGAGACCTCCACCTTGTGATATGATTTGAATCTTATAACTTGGGAGAGTGCCATCAGAAATTGTCTTTTTGTTGGTGCTGTTTATTTTAGCCGTTACTCCCTTTGGGATCTTGGTTTCCAATTCGGATGTTGTGTTTAAAAAATTTATTGAACTTTCTTTAAATATTTTATCATTAAAAATCTTGGGCTCATCAAGTTTTTCGATCCCATTTTCTTTAAAAAACTTGTCAAATATGATTAAAGGCTTAAATACACTAAAAAACCAGAGAAAATTATACTGTAAATATTCGAGAGAGTCCAATCCATTTATAATAACTTGATGCCTAAGCAAAGAATCAGGAATCTCCCCAGAAGATAACAGGGAACATTTATCAATTAACTCTCTTTGTCGCTCGTAATGTTTTCTGATTTCCAACTCGTCGTTAGTAGTTGTAATGTTACATACTCTGGATCGAGAACGTTTTCGTGTTGCCGAGGGCCTGTAATTTCTGTCCTCATATACCTTGTTACTAAAAGGTAACTTAAATGAATTAATATGAGGGAATACATGGCCGTTTGGGGGTAAGAGGTTGTCATTTTCTATATTGTTGATTGGATTATCCTGCATTGACTGACTTTGTGATTTGAGGAAGTGAGTAGTTTGAAATGACTCGATCTGCGATGATAAATCTAATTTAAATCTATCAAAAGCTAATTTTGGTTTCACATTTACCCCAATTAAATCAATGGGTTTCTTTTGGGAAAATCCTCGAGCAACTTGTGAAATGTTTAGAAAAAAGAGAAAGTGCTTAATGAGGTGTTTTTGATTGCTCAAACACATTATAGATACATAGTAATTGTTTCTGTAGAGAAATCATAAAAAATAAGGTTAAGAATCAAGTGAATATTTAGCAACTAGGTAAGGTAATCTGCTATATGAGTGAATATATAAGATTCAAATAAGGTATTAATCAATTTTAATTCTTAGGTCTAGGGTTACAGAAGGTGAATCTACTAATATATATAAACATATATATATATATTTATATGTTATTTGTGTTGAAGTTATAGTGAATTTTCTAATTTATACTAATGGTCAAGGTAAAATAGATAATTGTATAACAACTATAAAGAGAGAAACTATAGGTAACTTAGTTACTCAATTATAATAATTATTAATTTGGTTTAACCTTCAAAGATTAGAGTATTTAACTGGTCTATAATTCAGTTCTACTCTTGCCCAGAAATTGAAGGTAAAGAATATCAAATAATATGTATAGATATATATATATTGTGAATGTACTTATATGCATGTATATGATATTTACCTGAATTATACAAAGAAGATGATTTACATCTTCATCATTGCGTATTATATATTATAAAGTTTTGGAATCATTTGAGCAAGCTTTATAAGCAAGTTCAGAAAATTGAAACTATTCTTTTGAGTATTGGAATAAATTCATTGTAAAGAATAAAATATAAATAGAATTATTTGATATCTTAAATCATCATCATGTGTGTAATATATTTGATAAACAATTTGTAAAAGGGTGGAAGAAAGATTTATCGTTTATGTAAATTCTTGACATGTTTTAAAGAATTTCATATTTTATGAAACTTGTTTATTTTATGTTTACAATATGTTAACAATCATTACTTAGAATAGTTTTAAGTTAAAGCCAAACTAGACCTAGAGTGATTATTGTTACTGTACTTTTTCTTCGTTTGTCAAAAAGAGTAAAGCAATCATTTTCTATGTTGAGAATAATAAGTGTGATCATTCATGGAATATGTAAATAGAAATATAAAAACAGATTTAGTAAATCATTTTGTAGTTGATGATCAAATAGCGTAAATTAAGTCAATTTATAATGACTTATAATGTAATATGACTTTTTTTAAAGATTTAATTTCAACTTATTTTGACAAATATGCTCTTTTCATTACTTTTACAGTAATATCAACTAATTATTATAACAATGCTCTAAGTAATAAACTGTTAGAACTTTATACTTAGAATCTTTTTTTAACTCATTAGTCAATTGTTTTATTAAAACCTGTAAAAAAATCTTGTTTGTATCAAAAAAAGTTAAAGCTATTTACCTAATTTATATTGAGGTGCATTTTGTTGAGTTGCTAAAATTATTTATTAAGTTTTAATAGTATTCCTGCTCAACTTCATAATTTCTTTTCCTATAATTTAGAGTATTTTCATTATCTTCATAAGTCACAGGAATGTTTTCACTATCTTCATAAATCACTGTAGTATTTTCATTATCTTCATAAATCACTGTAGTATTTTCATTATCTTCATAAATTACTGGAGTAAAAACCAAATGAAAAACAATAACTTTTATTTAAAAAAGTTTTATAACTCTTCTACACTGATACTTGATTCGCTTAAATATCAAAATAAAAATCTTGATTTACCTTCTTTTTCATTATAAGGTTGATAATCGGTCACTTCGAGTACTGATTTTGACCTTTTTTTCCTATATCTATATTTAATAGCAATAATTGTGGAAAATACATGAGGAAACTAGGAAATAATTTTTGGTTTTACCTTTTAAATACCACGAATGATAAAATAGAAATGATTACAGCAGCACCAACAGAGCAAGCAATAACAATGGTAGCGTTGCTGCTCATTTTATTATTTGGTAATAGGTCTAAGAACATATAGATATAATTTCAGTTTTCAATAGTTTAATATTTTAAAAGTTCGAACATTACTTTTGAGTATTTTTGGATTATCGCTATATGTGCATAGGCTTAATGAATTTGAGTTGGACATACTTTGTTGATTATGTAACACAAAAGTAGAGTTCAAAATAATGTTTGACCTCTCTGTATCACTTTGAGTAGTGATTGATATAGGTATTTCTATTTTACCAATAGGATTTATTACTCTAGTCGTTTCACTTGGAAAGATTTGTACATTTAATTTTGCACTGGTATAAAATAATTGAATAGCTGTTAGAATATCGTTACACTACAAAATTGACTTAAATCTTACGAATAAGTTCCTTCATCAAATCCTAACATAGAAATGTCAACAATGGTATCTTTAGATGGTTCTAAAATGAAGTCAACATGTTGGCAATCCACATTTATCCAAACTCCACCAAGTTCTGCTTTCTGAAATGAAAAAAGTTGGATTTATTAGTTTACGTTGCAGACCATAGATAATAGATGATGTACCTGGATTGCTGAATACGCATCTATTTGTGCACCAAATTTAACTCTTCCACCCAAACTTTCTAAACTTTTAGATGAATGGAGTAAAATACCTTTCATTTCATTGTAATAAGGTTCGTAACTCCTTTTCAGCATAAAGGAATAAACCAATGCAGCCACACCTAATAAACAACAAATGTTTAAGAAAATTTAACCTAGAATTTGTCGACGTAGTATTTCTAACGAAATTTTTTCATAGATATCTATATAAAAAATGTTAGCACCCGGTGTGATCTTATAAATGTAACTCAACCTAATAGTCTACCTGTAACATGTGGTGTAGACATCGATGTGCCAGATTTATACCCATAACCGCCAGGTAAAGTTGATAAAATTTTTTCACCAGGTGCTGCTATGTCTACCGAAATTACCCCATAATTGCTGAAATCAGCCATTAGATTTTTTTCTGTTGTAGCACCAACCCTAAAGAATTTGAAATATGAATTTGAAATATGAATTTTTTGGAGAACCGCAAAAAGTAGCTTACGAAATCACATTCTTCATTTCATAAGAGGCTGGATATATTGGAAATGAGTCATTGTTCACTCCATCATTGCCCGCAGCTGCAATAACTAGAATCCCTTTTCCATTTCGAGCGCTTTGAAGATTTTTCATAGCTGTTTCAAGACTCAAAATTCTATCACTAGTGCCCCAGCTACAGCTTATTACATATGAATTAATTTCGGCAGCGTATGCTATAGCAGCTAATGCGGCAAATGCAACACTCTGATTAATAGTAGTACGTAAAATAGAACAATATGCTTCTTAAGATATGCAAGAATTTTTATTAAGATATTATAAATTATTATTACTCTTCCAGCGGCATCTGTATGGGATAAAGTCGCTATTGAAACTTCAGGGCATACTCCAAGATATATGCCATCCAACTTTCCACCAATAATTCCTGAATATATATGTAAAATAAATTCAAAACAGGAAGCAAAAATTAGATCATATATTACCCGAAACGTGAGTCCCATGACCAGAGATATCATTTATAAAAGCGGTTTGGGTTGCAAAATTATAACCAAATATATCATCGACATAGCCATTGTCTGTTTAGAATAAATTTTTTTATGTAGCCTTAAATTTTACACAAATGAAATTTACTAACTATCATCGTCAGAATTGTTATAAGTTTCGTCTGGATTGTTATACAGATTAGAGCTAATCGCAGGGTGGACAATATCTAAACCCGAATCTATTACAGCCACCTAATTAAACCATAACAATAGACAATAAAGATAAATAAAATTGGAATGAACTGACATATCCATTTAAATCTTAATTTTTACTACATGACTCACTTTAATACTGCTGGATCCTACTTCGCCATATTCCCAGACTTTATTGGCATTTATCAATTCTATGTTCCAAAAAAACTCAGCATCTGCGAACAAATGTTTTTTAGATTATAATAATTTTTTTACTTTTTAAGCTTTACGAAAATTCAATGTCACAATTTTACCTTCCACATCTTCAACCGATGCTACTTCACTTGGTAGATTCGGATTTTGTATTATTATCGTTTTATCTTTTTGTGACACATCTAAAGACTTTAAATTCGTTAAAATGTGTATACTGTAAATTAAGAGTCTTTATTGATTAAAAACTTACAACTTCCAAAGGTATTTCACAAAATTCGATATTTTTTTCAATTGATTGTAAAAATATATTGACAATATTAAGGACCCATGAATTTTCTTTCCATATAACTGTTGTTTAGTTTTTAATTTAAAGTGATATTATTAGTAAAATTTATATCAAAAATTAAATACTTACAGTTTGTTAATCTTATGGAAATGATACTTAAAACTCTAAAAACATTGACTAGTACGTAATTAGCATTGGTACTACCAAACCCTTTAATACTGTCCTTTAGGTTATTCACCCCTAAATTTATCAATTTAGCTAACTCAGGATCATCCAAAATACCTTCTTGAAGGTTTACCAAGAGTGTAACTGACCGAAAAAAATTAAAAGACTTAGTTAGCTCAATTAGCTGAATTATAAATCTAGCATAAGAAAATTTACTAACTTGTATCAAAACTGGGATGCCTACGCTCAAACCTTTCAACATTCTTAGTTAAGGACGTCGAGTTACAAGTTGGAGACAACTCTTTTGGAACATCTTCCTGTAACAGACTGGGGCTCGATGAGCCATTCACATCATACTTTGGATCAGATAAAATTAATCTTATGCGATACTCATAGTCTGGTGAATTATTTTTTATATACAATTTCCTCCTAATAATTTTATAATTTAATCCACTTGGAGGATCTATAGAAAAAACTGGTTCATTGATGAACTCTGTACTATTTACAAATATATCTCCTATACTAAGTGGCTTTATAATTCTCTCAGTTTCGTTATTTTCTGATAATATCCCCTTAAGTTTACTTTCTTTAACAGAATCTGTTTTAAGTGTTTGATTAGGCTTACTGCCTGCACTATCAGAACTGGCCTCAGTCGAGGTACTACTAGTATACCTGTCGGGATTTTCTTGATAAGCTGTAGAGCCTAAAATATGAAATTATTTATTTACTTTAATTTTTGTTTTATTAGTAAAACACACTGACATTACCATAATTAATAGCTATGAGAGCAAAAATTAAAGCAAGAAACATCGAATTTCCCATTGTATGAGATCTGAACTGTGATTGAATTATAAGCTAAAAATTAAAACCATTTTCAAAGTCCCAACATATTATAACTTATAATCAGGAGCTGTGGAATTGGTTTGAATACTTAGCAAAAAATTAAGTAAAACACTTTTTCCAATAAACTAAGGGTAGAATTTTCATTTATGAATAAAAAGTATGTTGAATAGCTATAGCAGGTTTGTAATACCTACTTCATACAAGTATTAGAAAGTCAGAGAATCTTATTTGAGTTGCTTATAAAGCTGGGCTATTAAATATGGAATTTTTTTTAAATGCAATTTCACAAGATATTTTTGGAAGAAGGAAAATCTTTATAATGCTTAAATCAGTTTTAATATAAAATTAAAATTGTTCCCAAAATTGTACAATTATTGGGTATATTTCAAATCATTTCTACTAATAATTTTCAGTCTCTAGTAAGTTTTTTTAAAATTGAATTTTATACGAACATATCAAAAAATTATTACCAAGTGGAGATCTAGGGATTTCTAGTCAAAGCATTTACTTAAATGATGAATTTGGGTCTAGCAAACTCAGTTTATTACTGAGAAATGAGGTTATTTAGTTATGATTGTAGAGTTAAGAATTAATTGAGTTGTAGTTATCAAAATTAATTTAAGAGCTTTAGTAATTTGAAGTATTTAGAACGTTAAATTAGTCTAGTTATTTTATTAGTAAAAATTTCTATGCAATAAGTGAAACCATTTCATTTTCAACTTTGAAAATTCCAGAGCGTGCCTTTAGCAGTGCTCCTAGCTTTTCTTTAACTTCTGCAGGCTTTTTTACTTTATTTCCAAGAAGTCCGATATTGGTTTTACCATTCTCCTTAAGGTATTGCTTTAAGGAGTTTACAAATTTGGTATCTGCGTCATTGGATACAATAGCCTTGCCATTTTGATTCCCTATTTTATTTTTTTCTTGTATTTTTTGTTTCTGTTGGGGAGCTTGAGTTTGAGTTTTTTTGCCTTTAGATTTGGCAATTGATGCGATTTCTTTTTTAACTGTGTCATTTTCTTCGCCATCATCATCTTCATCATCGTCGTCAGCTTCATCGTCGTCAGCTTCATCGTCATCATCTTCATCGTCATCATCTTCATCTTTTTCGTCGAGTTCATCCTCATCTTCATCATCATCATCTTCATCATCATTGTCAAGCTGATCGTCATCCTCATCCTCATCATCATCATCTTCATCATCTTCATCAGCCTGTAAGTCTAAAATTCCTGAGTCACCATTATCAAAGTTTTCAGAATCTTCATACTCTTCGTCTTCTTCATCCTCATCATCATCTTCATCGAACTCAGCATGAGAGGATAGCTTTTTGAGTAATTCAGCTTTTTCGTTTTCTGATACCTTTGGAGCTTTGTTTTTGTTGGAAGCTGTAGGAGGGGCTTGTCTCTTTTTAGAAAAGTCACCATTGGGGGTGTCCATGATATCATCAGTTAAAGATGATTCAGGTTCAAAAAATCCAACAACATCAACATCATTAGCAGCCCCGATGGTTTTAATTTTCATATCTTTGAGAGTTGGGATAAATATGTCAATTGTTGCCTGCTCTGTTTTATCTTTCTCTAGGCAAGCAATATTATATGAGTTATTGCCATCTACTACTTGGATGTATGTTTTGCCATTGACCTTGGGGTTGTTAAGGCATACTTGAGAAAGGTGTAGTAGCTCTCCATCTTTTGATAGCTTAACAGCTGTATTTGATTTAAGAAGTTGACCTAAACAAGAAGAAAGCATATGTTATTGTTTAGATGTTGATGTAAAACTTTGGGTAATAAATTTTAACCTTAAGAATAATAAAGTATGCATGCAAGCGAATTCGGGGCTAGACATTATATATGACTTACCGTAAAACATTTTACAAACGTTGAGATTTATAATAAATAAGTTCACGAGATCCTCTAAAGGTTATAGGAATAACAAAATTATGACGTTTAAAGTATTTAAAAATTTTAATTTAAAAGAAGATTGCGAGAAATAAACAAAGTTTTAATTTTGATTTCTAATAATGTTAAAGGAAGAGAGAAGAAATGAATTCTAACATCAGTAGTCAGAGGTTTATTGCTAAAAGGGCACAGTACTATGTATTAGACCCAATTTTACTTTACCCTAAGTGTGATGATCTTTTGCTAGAATTAGATTTTTGAGGTTAGTTTAAAAACTTCAGTTGTTTTCTCAAAGCTCTACTACGCACAAGTTGATTAGCTCATTAAGCCTTAATAGTGCTTAATCTTGGTAAAGCATTAATTCGATTGCTCGTTTCTCTAGTTGGTATGGCATTCTGACTATAACACACAATTCAAGTGGGGCCCTTAAGTAAAGTGTTGCAATGGAAGTAATAGCAATAGTTAATATAGCATAGCACAAATAAAACTTTAACAATGCTAGCAATTTAATTATATTAGCACAAGATGTTAACCAATTTTTAGCACAAAGTTTAGGCATTCAGAGTGAATTCACTTTACTCATTCGTAGCTTAAAGTGAGTGTGTTGTAATTATAAATTAAAATGTCTATTAGGTTTCGAGCTTAAATGTATACATAAACCTTTAACATAATTAATAAACACTACTGCTTTGTAATTTATAAATTATCAACACTGCAACAACATAGATAACAAATTTTAAGACTCTTACACATCAACTTAGCATCATGTTTAGTAAAGCGTAGGAAAGTCTATGCCAATTAATTTATAAATATTTTTAATTAATAAATAATTGTCCTAAACAGTCTCAACACATCTCACAAGGAGCACAAAGCCGTATTTTGAATGGTAATCAACATTGCTGGCATTTCTCAAACTTTAAGAGCTGCTAACTGGCTAAATTTACATAATTCAGCACTTTGTCAACATTTCTAAACAACTTAAAAGACTTATTTAAATATGAATATATATGTTTTATTTTATTTTTTGGAGAAGATATCTTTAAAAATTATTTTTTAAATTTCCAAAACCAAAAACATATATAATAAATTTTATATGAACTTGTTTAGTGTAATACTAAAGATATTATATATTGAAAATCATTTAATGATAATAATTGTATATAAATCCAGGTAGCTTTTAAAAAAATTGATAAATTCACATCCTTTAGATATTGAAATCTTAAATTGACTTTGAAATACTTAAGAAGTATTTCAAACATAACCCTGATCAAAGCGTTTTGTTATAAAAGTTATATCCAAGCGAAAAAATTGGAATTCATAAACTATTTAAAAAGTCCTGTAACCATTAATAAATCATTGCCAGAAGGAAGAGGAAAACAAAACTTAAACAAGGTTTAAAGATTGTTAATATTCAAAGTTCACAACGGTCTAAATATATTATAGATTTGAAAGTTAAGTCGTTTTTCCAAATGAACTATATTCCTAGCTTCATCCAACCTACGTTTTAGTCACAAGCTTTACTATAGAAAATGTACATAATTAAATTATAATATTCAAGAATTTGCAAAGCTTAAGCTTTTAATTTATATTTTAAATGTAAATAATAAACTTAAATTTATATTTAAACAAGTTTGTGTATTTTATGGGTGAGCTCTCCTTGTGAAATTTATTAGCCTGCGTTAGAGGTTTTTATTTTGTTTTCTTTAAGATTTTATTTGCAAACAAATTATTTTCCCCTATGTTAATTATATGAGCTTTTGTTTTAAAGGTTATGTTTCCATCATTACATATAATTCCTTAAATAAATTTAAAAGGTATTCATATTCTAACAATTTGTAATTTTTTTAGCAACAAAAAATTTCATACTAAAAATACACATTTGTTCAAATCAACTAAGATTGAAGGATTAACCAATGAATATTAAAATAATAAGGTTTTTAAAGGTTTCACTTAAAAAGTATATGTACCAAGGTTGTTAACGATGAAGGATAAATCTTTCGAAACGTTATGTAGGAATTGCTTTATATTGCACGACACAGAAAGCAAAGGGTTTGTATCGTTCTATAATTTGGAAGATATGCTAAGGTCTGTCGGTCAAATATGGTCAAAAGATGAAATACAAGAAGTAAGAGCCAATTTTTCTAAGGGCTTTTTTACTTTTGAGGAATTTTATCAGATTGTTTTAAGCCATATAAGGGAAAACTCTATTGAAATATCAAAAAATGAGCTAGCTAGTTGTTTTGGAACTCTTGATTATAAAGGGATTGACTCTGTTGATTTAGAAGATATAAAACATTTGCTTGGGTGCATAGGAGATAAATTAGAGCCAAGGGATATCAATTTATTATTTCAAATTGAAAACTTAACAGAAGTCAAAAAATTGGATCTGTCAGATTTCAATACTTTATTTCTCCTTAATTTAGCTCCTAAAGGAAACAGAAACTACTCGAAATTTAATTGAATTTTTTGAAATGAACCAAAAGGAGCCAACTTCATGACGATCAAAATGTTTGATTTTGTGTGTTTGTTATAATTTTAAAAACCTGTGAAGATCAAATTTAATTCTAAATTATATAGATATATATATATACTCAATAAAAACTCAATTAACTCTTGTCCTAGAATCTTTTACATTCAATTTTTTGGTATTTGCAATATTAAAAAATTATTAGAGATATCAAGTTAGCTGGTTAATGTAAATAAAAATTGCTAAGCTTACTCACTTGTAACTCAGAGTTAGGTTATACCCGATTTGTGTTTCTCAAAGAGGAAAGAACTTGTGGAGTAATTGCTTTAAGATTTTATAAATCAATTTATAAACTCAATTGTGAAACATTTTTTATTTCTATTTTTAATTCACAAGATTGATTTTAGGAGTAAGATGATGAAAGATAACAGCTATGTTAATTTATAACAATACCTAATTGATCATTTTATAAATTTTTTCTCTTATAAAGCGTCATTGTGATTGTCTAACATGCTTTGAAATGTATATATCCATACTTAAAACAATTATGTGAGATTATGCGACCAGGCACTTAGTATAAAAGGTACCTAAATTAACACGAGACTTCAAAGCATTTGTAAGCTATATTTTACATGTATGTTATATCCCTAATTTGAGAAATTTTTAAAAAATTTTCAAACCCTTTAGCACAAAAAAAATTGGATTAAATTCTCTACTAATACTGAAGTAATTTTTTTAACAGATATAACTTACACAATTGTCCAGATTTTGAAACCAATATTTCACTTAGTAATACAGTTTTTCAAAATTTGTTTATAAATAACTGTGTAATGAATTTATATATAATTTAACAATTTAATAATTTAAAATAATTAAACTTCATTGTGAAATTATCATATCATAGCCACAATTGAAAAATTCCTTAAATATATGTTAAACTCTGTATATTATCGTAAGCACGTCTACAATCCTCAGAATTTGAATTTATCAACATAAAAAACTAAATAATTTCCTATAATGAATAAGTTTTGAGTCGCTCATACTATTAAAAACAACTCCATAACCACAAACTACTTGAAATCATCGATAAAACCCACTTTTTTGACGTCTAATCTTCCCACGGGAGATTATGAACAATTTTTCAATTCCCTAATTTTAATTCTTCAATGCACATCAACTCTTTCAAAAATTGAATGGATCTTTATTCACAAGCTATTAGGCTGAGTTGATCAAGTAGACAGCTCATTTGAGTAGAACTCATCTGTTTGACACATATATGGATGAATGTGTTAAAACTCGTTAACCTAATTGGTTTTAATTATCATTACATTTCTTTAGCATGATTCAAATAAATTACAATCCCTATATAAGCAAAGCTACAACATTCCTTACACCATCACTATGCTCGGGTCGGTTATCGAAGCCAAGGAACAAAGATCAAGGCTATTAATGATCTATTCTTTAGCAGAAGAAATTTTGTCTCAAAAAGAAGTTAGTTAAGAATTGAGGGAACAAAATCCCTCCTATGTTATTGAATTTCCCCGATAATCACGCTTAATTTATGATACATATTTGAGTTCAGTTACTCATAGGCTTGAATATACAACACAACCAAAATAGAGAAGCTCTTAGAGCCTATTATAGAAAAGACATCACAACTAGGGAGCAATGGGTTGCAGTAGATGGCTCATTTCTTTGCTTGAAGAAAACGGATGCAATTTCACTATTGAAAAAGGTTATAATTTAGTGCTTGTAATTTTTAACTACCTCTTCATGAAAATTTTACCAATAAGTTTTGATCCAATCAGAAATGCTCAGCTAGATTGAATATAATTCAAATAAATGCACACATTCGAATGAAACATAGATATTTAAGCCCAATATACTAATTTGAATCATATTCTTGAACCCAATATAAATGAATCAAGCACATATTAATACATAAAATCCATTCGAGTTTGAAATGATAATAGTTTACAATTCATTCAAAAATTGTTCACACCATATATTATTGTTCTTACATATTGAGTTCAATGTATGATTTTCTCACATTTTATTTATTTCACAAAATATTCTCATTTTTAGCGTCAGTTAAATGTTGAAGCACAGATAAAAAAAATTCGCGAGGAACATAAATCTTGTATGAAAAGGTTGATTTCTTATCAACCTACAATATCGGATATGCCACAAGGAGAATTAGATTATTTACTTTCTGATTCGTTAGAAACTACCGAAAAATCTTAAATATTACACCAAATCCTAAATAAAAATGCCAAAATTTTGATTCAAATTTTTCATAATAGAATGAGCCGTGATTCATATTTATTTCATTTCTACCCAACACACACTTCTCTACCAAATAATATAATACAAAAATAAAAAAATCCTTTCGAAATTGCTGGTATTTTGTTATAAATATGTAATAAGTTTAAGAAGTTGACTTTGTAGGTGTCATCATGATTTGAGTACCACAATTATGACAAGTACCTCTACTACGATTTGTCATAAGAAATCCTAAAAATAAAATAATAAATATTTTTGAATCAAATTGTTATAATAATATAGCTTTATTTTATTAATGGATCATTATATATATTATTTTGTAATGTTTCGAAATTCATACCAATAGTCATCCATGATCCACAATGAGAACACTTAACTTTTTTAGTTTGAATAGTAGATAGTGTGATGTCTTTGATTGAAAGATTTTCAGTCAATTGACAAATGTGTTCAGTCATCAATCCTAGCTACAAATTTAATTTTAAAAAAAGAGAAAAAATTAAATTAAATTAGGATTTGTATTTATATACATTAGGGATATGTATAATTAAATGAGTAAAAATTATGTTTTTACACAACTTGAATTACTTGTGATGTGTAATTTCTTTCGGTTGTCTCTAAGTTTTCCTAGGGATTGAAAATAAAAAATAATTAGGATTATATAAACCATATAAAATATAAAAAGCTGTAATTATATAAATATATATATAGTGATATATACACACGTAATATATATGTATAATTGATATTTATACACACAATATGAAACTATTACTTTGAGGGCATTGAGTGATAGATGCGCAGTTTCAAGATCTTCTGTCAATTTTCTATTTTCCTGAATAAAATGGACATAAGATATTATAATCTTCAATAATTTCAATTGTATTACTTACATATGATAATTGTCCACTCAAAATTTTCTTCTGCTCTGTATTATTTATTTGAAGTGATTCACTGCTCTTAGAATAGCACTCAACACTATACATAAAATTAAATATATTTGTATATGTGATCCAAGGGATATATGGGTGTATACATATTTGTATATGTGATCCAAGGGATATATGGGTGTATACATATTTGTATATAGATACATATATTTGTGTGCATATATATAAATATGTTTATATAAATCAAAATTGAACCAAAGAGAAAAAAAAAGAAAAAAAAATCGTTTTTATGAAAAATAATTAGATATATAAATATATCTACTGCTTACACAGTGTATGTATCAGTATTTATTCGATCATTTTTCAACCCTATAAAATGAATTAGGAAAGATTGTTAGTTTTTTAATAGAATTAAGTTATAGATATATAATAAATATCCAGAGTCTAAGTAATCATAATCTGACTAATACAAATATATTATGTTATCTTTCAAGATAAAGTGTGTATATATATATAATATTAAGAAGTGGAAAAATTTTCTCTTATGTTATTGATATACACATATTATATTGAGTTATTTTTGTTTAATAAATATAGTTCAAATTACCTTCAAAATTAAGGCTATTAATATTTGAATCATCCTAAGAGAATAATTAAAATAATTCAAAAATAAAAAGAAGAAAATGTAATGATAATGTGTATATACAGTAAAATTTATGTTATTTTTACTTGAGATAATTGTAATTCATTTTTTGTTATATTTTCTTCATAATTCTTTATTTTCAATTTAAGTTCATCTAATTGATCTTCATAGTGCTAAATAATTTAACAATAAAATTTTATAATATATATATATATATATATTATGATATGTATGTATAGTATATAGTATGTATATCATAATAATACAAACACATTATAATTCTATATCTTATTATATACACAAGTTATTATATTTTTATATTATTTTTATACACATAAATACACTATATATATATAAGACACACGTATATCTATAAGATATCCAAATATAAATATCAAATACATCTGCCTATAAACATTTTATAAGTGTGTATAGACTTGTAAATAAATAAATATATATATATATATAAAAGTGTGTGTATGATATATATACCTCAACTATAGAGAGTGCATTTGTTGGAAAATGTGTATGTGGTGTGTGGATGTTGTTTGATTTGATTTGAGTCTTATAAAAACTAGTCCTGAAATTATATTTCAAATAAACCCGAATATTTTGATATTATTATTATATATATACATATATAATAATATATATGTTTGTATATATATACGTGTGTGTATACGTAAATGCATAGATATATGTGTGTGTATACGTAAGTGCATAGATATATGTGTGTGTATACGTAAGTGCATAGATATATGTGTGTGTATACGTAAGTGCATAGATATATGTGTGTGTATGCTTATTTGTATATATATAAATATGTGTGTGTATGTGTAATTGTATATATATATATGTGTGTATTAATCTATATGTGTAGATGTTGTGTGTATGTATAGTTTTATTTACCTCTGTAAAACAGATTGAAATCCCATTTCATAAAATAATATACAATGCTTATTTAGAAATTTATGATTTAGGAAAGTAGTCAAGTGTGTGTGTAAATTTGAATCTGCAATTAAATCTTTTAGTGAATCTACAAGATCAACCATTTGTTTACTTCCTCTATTAAAAAAATTTATATTTAAATTTTTATTATATATATCAATATATATATATCAATATATATATATATATGTGATATGTATGTTAAAATATACATATCTCTGTGTGAATGTTTATTATGTATCTATATGTGTGTGGAATATAGTTATGTATGCGTGTTTGTATGAATGTGTGGGTGCGATATATGAATAAAACTGTGTGTATATATATCTACATTTGCAATATATACATATATAGTTTATATGTGTGTAAATACAATCATCTATCTTACCCAGAGATTGGTAATAGATGACCACTTGCTGTGCTAGGTATACACATACGAGTAGATATACACATTTCAATAATACCTAAATTTTAAATTATATAATTGATATCTAAAAATGAAACAATTATATATATATATACACACACACCAAAATTATATATATGCACTTTTCAAATATTCACTACACAATACACTATACAAACAACACACACACACATAATACGTAATTATACACACAATGTATAGATATCATACACAAAAACACACACACATGTTATACACACACACGTCATACACACACACATGTCATACACACACACATGTTATACACACACACATCATACACACACATGTCATACACACACACACACACACACACATCACACACACATCACACATCACACATCATACACACACACATCATACACACATCACACATCACACACACATCACACATCATACACACACACATCATACACACACACATCATACACACACACATCATACACACACACATCATATACACACACTTCATACACACACACATCATATACACACACTTCATACACACACGCTTCATACACAAACACACTTCATACACAACAGACACAAACAACACTCACGTATCACATACACACACATGAGTATATAAAATAAAAGAAAAATGTTTGTGTGTATATATACCCCAATGTGTACTGATTTCTTTCAATATTATACTTAATTTAGTAATTATAAATTTCAATTTGATTTCTTCTTCGATTTGAAATTTTTCAAAAAAATTTTCGTAAAATTCGTCGATTTCATTTTCGTTGTTGGAATTTATTTCTTTCGAAATTATTTCAATCAAAGGGGGCCTAGTCCCTGGTGATTCTGTATGTGTGTGTGTGTGTGTGTGTGTGTATGTGTGTGTGTGTGTGTGTGTGTGTGTGTGTGTGTGTGTGTGTGTGTGTGT